>CABHPP010145059.1:0-23874 GCA_902168425.1 Peromyscus attwateri
TTGTGGAGGGGGGGGAGGTGTCGACCTTCAAGGAAACAAGCAAGAGTGATATTTGGAGCAGGGGGCTTTGATGTTCTCATCTCAAGAATAAGGGTTGAAAAAATGTCTTCAGAGGCTCTTAAAGCCACCACAACTCAAAGCTGGACAGCGTAGGCATCTAACCTCAGTGGACACCTGACATAATAGTTCATAGAAGGCTTATCACTATCACATCCATGCTCAAGTCCAGATCTTATGAAGTGTGAGCTCTGTCTTCTTCCCAGATTTGGGAAATCCCTGAAGTTCTATCCAAGGAGAATGTGTGTGCAAGGTATATACATGAAGGTTTGGTCAGGGAACTCATGTAGTTCAGTTTCACTGGACCACTTTGTTTTTTATGAAACTTAATACCTTTCTTAGACCCCAGGTTGGATTGGGGGTAAACAGTGTTTATTATTTGTCCATAGATTTTTTTTTTGCATTCTATTTCTGTTTTGGTTTTTTGTTGTTGTTATTGTTGTTTTTAAGTTCTAGGCATCAAACCCAGGTCCTTGACCATGCCAAGTGGTGTCTATTTTAGAGCTATGCACATACCAGAGCATCTTATTCTTTGATTTTTGATGCAGTATTACTGCAAAATTGTATTAAAATAGAGGAGGAAAATTTAAGACAAAAAAGTTCCTTCCCATGCAATAAAATTTACACATTTTGGGCATGCACCAAGTTTAGACAAATCTGCCTCATATTGTTAACAGTCAACTTTTATAACCTTAATCCATTAATGAAGTTGTTCACTGTCAAGAGATAGAGAATGGGGTCTTTGTGTTCTATCCCAGAGCTGCTGTTAGGTAATAAAGCACCTACTGGGTGTCAGGAAGTCTGCTTGGCTGTTTTCCAATAAAGAAAGGCACGATCTACTTCTCTACTGGTTGCTGGCCTGGCAGGACAACATCTAGTTCATGAGTGGCTCTTGGATCCCAGGAAGGCCACAGTCCTTGAACTTCCCCACCCTGACAGCTACAACTCTTCTTGGTCCTTGTGTCAAAAACCCCCATGGATAATAAATACACTGATTGCTGCCAAATTCCCAGGAATGCTGGACAAAGCCCAGTAATGAGATATGGAAATTTAGTGTGGTGCTGAAATCAGAGGTACTTTGATCTGCTATTATTCAATGCTTAGTGAAAAGTACAGAATAAAAAAAATATAACTTAATTATCGAGAGTTTCAGCATAATTTTTGGCTAAAGTATATAAAAATGAGTATTACACAGTACTCATTTTAAGAACAATTTTAATGAAGCATAATTTATGTGTAATAAAATCTACCAATTTGGATGATTTAGTGCTGTGTGCTGGTGCAGCCACACCACAATACAGCCTATGAAGACAGTTTTGCCTTTCTGAAGCATTCATATCAGCAAGATCAGATAATACAGCTGAAACCCCTCTATTTACAGGTTTCTCAACACAACAGGGGTCACAAATGTTTGTAAAACCTGTATCAGCATCAAGTTGGTGAAATTTTTCCCATTATTTTTCTTTATTAATACAACATAACTATTTATATGTATTTGTGTTGTACTACATGTTAAGAGTAACCTAGAGATAATTTAAAACCTACAGGTTGCTATAGATGCTATGCAAATACTATGACATTTTATGTAAGAGACATTGAGCATCCATGGACTGTGGGTATCCACAGGCTCCAGTCTCCCATAGACACTAGATATGACATATCATTTCTTGCATTTGGCTTCTTTACTTTGCCTAAACATGATATTTATCTCTGTTACAGTGTGTCTGACAGTATGCTCCTTTTTATTGGTGAACAGTGTCCTATCATAAGAACAATTTATCTGACTGTTCATCACCTGATGCACATTTAGATGGTTTCCTGGTATGGGTATTATGGGAAGGGTTCTGTGAATTTTTGTACAAAAGTCTCTATGTAAACATGCATTCTGACTCCAGGCAAATGTCTGAATGTGTATCATTTTATATTCCTGCAGCAGTGAACAATATATGAGAGTATATGAGGATTCTAGATTCATGATATACCTAACAATATTGTTAGTCATTAACACATACATATGAATGGCAATATTGTATGTGTAAAGTTATATTTTCATATTAATTTGTATATTGAATATGGATAAATAGCATTGGCAGCCATGTATATGAGCACACATACATAAATATATATATATATATAAAGAAAAGTACATATATAAATTACATACATTTACTTACATAATATTGCAGCCATCCTAAAAAGTAAAAAGTAGCCTGACATTATGTATATAATTTGCAGCCCTCTAGTGAATAGTGATTTTGAATACCCTTTAGTGAGCATTAGCTCTTTGTAAGACTTTGGGAAAATAGCTATTCATTTTTCTCACTGGTTTTTAAATAGGTTCCTTTGTTTT
The DNA here is from genome assembly GCA_902168425.1 of Peromyscus attwateri. Taxonomy (NCBI): domain Eukaryota; kingdom Metazoa; phylum Chordata; class Mammalia; order Rodentia; family Cricetidae; genus Peromyscus; species Peromyscus attwateri. The sequence goes on from CABHPP010145059.1 coordinate 2,408, forward strand.
AGTATAATTTAAGAGTTCTTTATGGAGTTTAGTTATCAGTTATTTATCAGAAACATGGTTTATATATGTTTTTGTGGTTTATTTTTTAATTTCTCTTCTCATTGCTTTGTAAGTGTGTCAAAGCCATGCAGATCGCCACCTTCTGAATCAGTCTTGCCTCCACTTCTAAGACAATACAGGAAAAGAAACTCAGAGGTCTATCACCCACAGTTGGGACTCCTTGAAGACACCCACTCTCTTATTGAATTCTCTTTCCTCCAGGCTGTGCTTTCCCTGTTCTGAAGTCTTTCTAGAAACCACATTTTTTAATGTTGTAAAAGAGAGGAAGGAACAAAGGAGATTTCCTTTCAACGCCACTAAAGATCTTCCCATTGAATTGATGATGTTGACAGCTATGAGACGTGAAGCCAGAATATGTCACACCATCACTTAGGGTGAAAACACTCCTGGCTTGTCTTCCTTGGCGGGTACTTAATGTTATTGTTTTCTTTTCCATTTGAAGCAATAATTCATTTTGATTTGTCTTTTGCTTTCATGACCAGTGGCCAGATGTCTAATGTGCTTCCAAGATGTAGCTAGCAAGATATTGTGAATGGCCATGTTCCTCCTCCTCCTCCTCCTCCTCCTCCTCCTCCTCCTCCTCCTCCTCCTCTTCCTCCTCCTCTTACTCCTCCTCCTCCTCATTGTGTGCCTTGCTGAGTTTCTGACAGCCCATGCTTAGGACTTTAAAAGGGGCGTGCTCTAGCTGTGGGCTACTGTTTGGCTAGTTGGAGCATCAGCAACAGATCGGCATAGTATAATACAGAGAGATGCACCATATGCTTTGAACATGTGGTAGTACTGATTCCATGTTGGCATGGGTGGAAGATGCTTGGGTGATTGCTGCCTGGTACCTATGCTTTCAGGACTCTTCTCTGGAAGTTGTCTTTTGAAAACTTTGTGTATTCAACAAACTGTGATGTTTTAGTTTTCTAAATTATACTTGATAAACTAGCAAAAAGATGCAATTTAAGTGTAAGTTTTTGGAGACTTTTTGGTGTCTATATAACAGCTTTAGAACCTCATTTGAAAAGTCATGTGGCAGTCACAGTGTGTTAATCTGAAAGTCACAAAGCAAGGCCTAAGTATCAGAGCCATTGTGTTTAGCAGAAAGTATCTTTTCTGTCTGTGATCATGGTAAAAGTTAAATTTGATGACCTACTTTCTTTAATGAGATCAAGGGGGTACATTGAAGGGGCTGTAGGGAGGAAACAGAAGGGGGTAAATGTTGTAATTATTTTATAATCTCAAAATGTTATAAAAATTGGTTTCCAATAATCCATGTGGTCACACTTACTAGTCATTATAAGCATTCTGTGTTTGAACAAAGCTGTGCTACCTATCTATAGAGTCCAGTTAGGATACTGTGAGCTCAGCAGAGTAGTGTTTAAACAAAGCAATACAGACGCTGTCCTTAGAATTTCTAACATGCTGTATTTCTGAGAGTAGACGATGTTTACCACTGTTGTTACTGTTACTGTTGTTATATTCCTACTGTGTTCCCATTGTTATTTTTTTATTATACACAATTATGGGGCACAGATAGTACATGTATATAACATAAAGAGCAAATTGAGGCATTTATATTTCTCTATATTAAATATTTTTTCTAAAGTTTAATTAGTAGAATAATTACACATATTTATGAGATACAGTGTGGCATTTTCAGCACAGTTATATAATGTGTACTTGTCAATCAAACTAATGGATGTTTACATCTCTTTATCACTGCTTTGAGCATGGAGTGTTCATGTTCTCTCTCCTAGTTATTAAGTATACAGTAAATGACTGTGAATTATAGTGACCCTATTGTGTCACGGCACACTACAACTTATACTTCTTTCTGTGTTTTGTTCAATTTCCCTACAACCTGGTTACCTAAACCCTGCTAAGCCTTTAGTAATTGCCATTCTCTATTCAGGTTGGTGTTTTTAGCTTCCATGTATGAGAGAGAACATGTATTGTCTACTGTATCTGGCTTATCACCTGCATGGTTCACACTAGATACGGCATGGAGTAAAATGATGTTTTTCTGTGGATAAAGGGTAAAGTAAATGTGCTATACAAAGCAATATCATGCTGTTCAGCCACAAAATAATACTCTATTTTAAAAAACGAATTATAGAAAATTCAAAGGTTTCCGTGAAGTGAGAATTCACATTGCTGTTTCCTATTCCCCTCTAAAGATGCTCATTTTTGTAACAGCCTGTGACAGGTTATGTTACTCGTCTTACCCACCTCTTGTTGTATCATCCAGATCCCTCATCTCGCAGCCCTACCGAGGTCATTGGTTTATTTTGATGGGGCAAATATTTGGTAAGCATGTGGCAACTGATGATTAGATAGAGAAAAGAATGAAGATACCATGTTGGAAATTTTCCATGTGGTCTGTAGAGCAAGGAAGATTACTGTAGTCAGTAGCCAGCAGTATGTGTCCAAAACTTTCATCTGGGGCCCATGAGATGGCTTAGTGATAATGGTATTTACTACCAAGAGTTCTATCCTTAGGAGCTACATAGTGGAAGGAGATAACCACCACACACAAGTTGTCCTCTGATCCCCACACATACATCATGGTGTGCACCCTGCACCCAGTAAATAAATGTCATAGAAAATACCTTTCTAGTGGTCCTATCAGGTTAAATTAGTTCAGTTTGTTGGTATTCTTTAAGTGCCAATTGTGTCCTTCACCTTGGGCAGATAGAGGTAAAAAGCTGTAGCTCCATCAATCTCCTTGGTGAAAAAAACAAACAAAAAAAAACAAACAAAAAGAAAACACCTTACCTGGTACCATCTTGATCCCCATGGAGCTCTTTAACGGACTTAATCATGTACAGAAGTACATGTCCTCTACCAGGTCAAGAATAAGACTAACTAGTGTATTCCAGTGAAGATCTGTAGGCAAATGCTTCTGCACAGATGTGTACCAATCATGTCTATTAGATGGAAGGACTTAATGTATCAAAATTACACTCTGTAGTGTTCTTATGACGAGAATCACTAATGAGAATCTATGTTAAAGGCATATGTTAAAGTGGTATCATCTTCTAGAAAATGGTTCCTTTGCAAGTAATTAGTTTCTTGATTTAGTACGTTAATGTGGCTTAATGAAGAGTTCTGTGCTAATTTCGAACGTCTGTGAAGCAGTGGTGGAAACGGCAGTTGTTGAATATGTGCAGATTGCAGACACATTGGTTTTGAGAATCTGAAGCCTCCCTCTGTGCTGGTCAGTGAGGGGCCTCACAGCAATGTGGCAGGCATGGTACAGCTCTGTTTGAAGTCCTGCCCTGTGTTCAGTCCGAAGAATTTCTATTTCGTCTGCTGGAGCACACAGACTTCAGACAGAGTTCCCCTGTCTTTTATCTTGGCTGTTGCTTCAAGGGCTCTCAGCTCAGTACAGCTGGAGTCATTGCTGAATTACAGAGGGAAGACAGAGGGGATCCTGTTCTAAGGAGGCTTTAGTGACAGAGCCCCAAAGCAAAGAGAAATACCCAGATGGCTGTGAGTGACCCTGAGTCAGAGTTCTCTTTCATTTTTTAAAAGCTGCCTGTTGTAGATGACTGCCCTTGTATCCTCTGTACTCGCCCCCCGCCTCCTGTGTGTGTAACTCTGACTACAGCAGCAGTAACAGGCAATCTGATGTCGATCTTGTTAGGAACACACAGGGGAAGTTCTGCTCCTGATGTCCACAGACCTGAGAATCTCAGACTGGTTGTGGGGGCTTGTGCCTATAACCCCAGTGCTCTGGAGGCTGAGGCAGGAGGCCAAGCTAGGCTACATATGGAGTTCAAGGCCAGCCGAGGCTATATAGTATAAGAAGAACTTGTCTACTCTCCTAAAAAGGAATGCTTTCGAATTCCCACCACCCTCTCAAGAGGAAAGAATCCACCATGAGGTTTAAACTACCAACTGTAACTTCCTCATCCAAGAATATCTTTAACCACATTAAGGAGTCCAGGGAGCTTTGAAAGATAAGAATTTTTACACATAGTTCTCAATATGGTTTTACTTTCGAAAAGAGATTTTATCAGGTTTGGTTTTTGTCTTAATTTGTTTCTTATGGATAATTTCTTACTTTGAGGGAAAAATAGCAGAGACCAAGGAAATGAAAGTTTTCTTTGCAGTGTGTTGAGCTAGCTAATTGAGGGGAAGACTAACTATATAGTCCATGGGCCAGGTCTCAGCTACTACTTGCTTCTGAAAAGTGCACAGGCTAAGAATAGTTTTTGCATGCTTAAATTGAAGGGAGAAAAGAATGTGTAGCAGAGACCATATGGAGTCTGCAAAAGCTAGAATATTTCTTTGCCAGCCTATAATGGTGCGAGTTCATGGACCCCTGAACTGTACAGTCCTCTTCTGTTTGTATTTTGTTGCAAGCAGAGTATGTTATTATACATCTTTGGGGGGGGGGGGATTAGGTGGTGGCTTATTATTTTCCTGCATCTTAAATCAAGTAAGAGCCCTCCCTCCCAACAATATTATCTCTAGGACTAAATATAAATGTCCATTGATTGTCAAACACTAACATTGGTACAGTGATAGGATAGCTTATACTGATGTTAATCAGTATCCTAAACCATTGAAGAGATTAGTGCCCACTAGATGCCTGCTTCGTTTATTTCCTGTTCTTGCTCAGCAGATCTACATCTTCTGTCTCCCCCACCCCTGAAGAAAATACAGCATGCTATGAAACAGTTGCTCTGATCTCATGGGGAATCTAGCCTCCTAGGTTGTATCTCCACTGACCTTGAGCTTTTCATAACAATTGCTGAATTGTTGAGGAATCTAAAATCTGGACAATGTGAGGACTAGTTCTTGGAAATGATGCCTCCAATCATTGAGAATTTGCAGAAAGACTTTAACTAGGAAAGTCACGTGGTCTTGCATGATCACTCTGAGTGACATGTGGACTCCCCTTCACATGTGTGAAGACCTCGCTCTGTACCTGTTCTTCAGGCAGTGATAAGGGCAATATTATTTTTTTTGTTATTAAATAACAGGAAGTTGTAATACACAATCACCTTTGCCATATGACTTCCAAGTGCAAGCTTTCATCTACCAAGTGATGTCCATGCTTCTCAATATAGACAAAACTGACTAGCAAGAGGTTACAATAGTCCCCATTAGGTTGTGTTGCAAAAATCTCTGCAGGGCTGTGAATTTTGTATTGGATAACCTGAAATCATATATACTCAAGATATATCAAGCAGACTCAACAGGATCTCTCTCTGTCTCTCTGTCTCTCTGTCTGTCTCTGTCTCTCTGTCTCTGTCTGTCTCTCTCTCTCTCTCTCTCTGGTGTGTATGTGTGTAACAATAAAAAAAATCAAAGAAATAAGTCATCAGTGTGAGAGGGAGTTGAGGGAAAAGGGAGGGCTTGTAACTAGGGTACTTAGGAGGGGTTGTAGTGAGGGAAGAGTAAAGGGGAAATTATATAACTAAATTTTAATTATTTTTTATTGTAAATTTAAAAAGACTCTGTAGGAACCTCTTGTGAGGTTTATTTGCTTCACCTTCTTCACAAACATGATACTTATTCCTGAGAACATGAAGGAAGAAGGCCTGTGGTTTGACAGAGCTATCAGTCATCTGGGACAGTGCTGTGGTTATCATGGCATGTTTGCATTAAGAAAGTGCTCACACAAAAGGTTTTATGGGAGATGCAGGACTTTAATGTCGAGCTTGACTGATAAGAACTTCATTTTACAGTCACGTTTCAGTTCCATTCTCTTCCTTCTTCATTCCGTGTTATCCCCCAGAGAGGAATGTGTTCGGTATATTTGAACTGATCCTGCCTAAAGACCATTGTTTCTTGGCAGTTTTCAAGCTATGGAAGACTAATGTCTCCCTTTCTTCTTCTTCATTTTTGATGGACACATTTTTCATACTCAGATAGATCAGGATGTGGTGAGGAATTGCGTCTGTGCTTCTTTCTCAAAATTCTTTATATTTCAAATGTTGCAGATTTCTGTGCTTTTCCAGTATAGGCTGAAGTTGTCTTAACTAGTTTTCAATCTGTTCTGTAAATAGCCTTGGATATCCTTCATCTAAGCACACACATACACACACATACAGAGAGAAAGAGAGAGAGAGAGAGAGAGAGAGAGAGAGAGAGAGAGAGAGAGAGAGGGAGGAGAAGAGAGGGAGAGAGAGGGGGGAAACACAGAGACAGACAGAAAGAAACAAAGAGAGATCAGTTATTAATGAATCATCTTTGCTGGAAAGGTAGACGTTCTGAGGTATAATATGAGTGCAGTATCATACTTGAATAAATGTGTAAAAAAAAAAATAAAAAAATAAACCCCAAAACAAACCAATGCATGTCTTAAGTGTTCTTAAAATAAATAACATTTAAGGGCTAGAGAGATGGTTCTGTGGTTAAGAGCACTGGCTGCTCTTATAGAAGAATTGAGTTTGGTTCTCAGCACCCACATGACCCCTTACAACCCTCTATAACTCCAGTCTCAAGGGGTTGACTCCCTCTTTTGACCTATGCCGGTACTGCATGCATATGGTGCTTGTATATGCAACAAACACTCATACACATAAAAAGCACTAAAAACTAACTAAAATGGGTCAAATCATATAAAGATAATTAAGTTACATTTAAATAGAATGTGTCTATAGTTTGCCTACTTTGAGTCAAATAAAATTAATCAAATTTAATGGGATCATTTATTTAAGGAAACAGTTTTGAACCACCACTATACTATCCAGCTTTTTATTATCAGTATTACTCACTGATATTTGACAAAAGCTTGGATCATTTAATCACAAGGAAAGTATATACAAGTCTTCTAGAGAGAATGAGACTCCATCTAGAGGAGAATTTGGACTGCAAAGGCAGGTGTGTAGAAATCAATGGGCTTGTGTAGACATGTCCAACTGCTAAAAGTTAGATAACAGCATTTATGTCCCTAAAACCCATTTGCTGACATCTAACCACCAACCACCAATGTAATGTTTTAGGAGTTGGAGCCTTTTGGAGGTGATTAGGTCATGAAGGGAAAAACTCTCTTTGACAGGATTAGCACCATTGAAAAAGACACTTAAGAAATTGTCTCATTCCCTTTGGCCTTGTGAAGATACAGAGATGTTTTTCTGTGAAGCCAAAAGCAGCTCATTCTAACTGAATCTGCTTGCTACTTTGGACTGGGACATCCCAGCCGAGTGAGCAATCCATGCCTGTTGTTTGGAAATCACCGTTAAATTGTTATAGAATCCTAAAGAGGGAAAGGCCCTTACTTGTCGTTACAAAATAAAAGAGACTATGCACATACAATGCTGAGGACTATAAATAGCTAAGCATTCAAGATGAAGAAAAGGTCCGAACTTTATTGGATGTCATCCTTTAAACATCTATTGGTAATCCTTGCCATGTTATCTCCTGGTATTTGCACTGAGAGTAGTCATAGGCTGTTTTATGTGTACAGAACATTGTTATAGACTCATAGGTGACTGGCCCAAGACATGTGAATGTCTCAGAAAGTAGAGTCTCTTAATACTAGTTGGTATTTTTACTAGAAAAATGATTGACACTTGTGTCATCCTTTGAGTCCAAAGATTTTATGAACCTCGTGGCTGTTATTGGTTGTCCAGACACTATCTTAAAAGCTAAAAGCCATGAATCATACTGTGTGCAAACAAATCAAGAACAGAGGGGGAACGTCAGTCTCCAGGACCCAGCACATGAGCCGGTGTGAAGCTGGTATTCAATGACTGTCTTGTCCATGGAGAAGCTTCTGAAACAACCAATTACATTTTTTTTTTTTTTTTTTGGTTTCCTCAATTTCCTAAGTCACAATGGACTATAGCTTAACTAATCCTAGGTCAGCTGCTTGAGTGCAGGAATGATGGCCCTTCTGACACCTCTGTGCCTGTCCTCAAGTATAACACATGGAGCAACGCCAGTGATCAGTCAACAGTAGGCAGATGAGAGTCGGGGGCTAATGCTGTTTGCTAATTTTAAGGTCCTTTCTTAGTCGCAGTGTCACATCTAATTAAATTGAAATATAGATCTATATCTGTGTTCTATCCCTAAAAAGGGTACAAACTAAATAATACCTTTACTAAGTTGGCTGAAAAAGGCTATCAAGAAGAGTTTCATACTGTCTTCCGCTCAATTTAGGGTTGTCTTTACTTACATTAAGACCTGTTTCTAAAGGTAGTCACACAGTGGGATTGGGGATGTGAATTGATCCTCTACACAAGTCCAAGACAGGAAATGAGATAGAAAACTCCTGAGTGCTGTTGGGGATGTGTAAGAGTAGCATATTCTTTGCTCTCTGGGAATTTAAATGAAAGAGGGTAAGTTTGGTAAATTGTAAATGAGAAGTATACATGCACCTAGATGGACCAACACCAAGATCATTCAATTAAAATTTTAAAACTTACAAGACTAGCCGGGCGGTGGTGGCGCACGCCTTTAATCCCAGCACTCGGGAGGCAGAGGCAGGCGGATCTCTGTGAGTTCGAGGCCAGCCTGGTCTACCAAGTGAGTTCCAGGAAAGGCGCAAAGCTACACAGAGAAACCCTGTCTTGAAAAACCAAAAAAAAAAAAAAAAAAAAACTTACAAGACTTTGTAGAGAAGAAAATGTTTGATTAGAAACTTTGAAGTAAAGTATTTTCAAAGACCAAACAGTGAGGCAGGGCAGCCAGACTCAAAAGAGAACATGCAGAAGGCATCCACAGAGTTAGTGCTGGGGCAAAGCTCTGTCCGCCTCCCATGTGAAGAATTGATGGTTGTTAGAGATTAAGCTAACCTACAGCTGAGCTGTGGCAAACAGAAGTCTGGGTTTTCCCCCAAAAGCGCATCCCCAAATACTCCCTTGATAGTGTTTGTACCAATTCTATCATTATTTTTTTTAGAACATTGATATATTGGTATTTATTTTTTAATGCTTTTATGTGACAAGGAAACTTACTGTGACTTCAGCAAATATTAAAGCTCCATAACTTGTCCTGAGTAAATGAACATGTGCAAGCCCTCTTCCTTTTGATTCGACCTAATATGCAAGAGATTGCCATGTCCCTCCAAAGAGATGACTGCCACAGACAAGGGGGATAGACACAAAAGAGCATGTGTTGATGACTTCTCTTCATGCCATCCTCCCCAAGAGTCAATGACCCTTACACCTGCCTGCTCAGAGTGTGATTTCCGTCAGAGAGAGCCTCATCTAGCAACACAGATCACGTTATCAAGAAGAAAAACTAGCAGTAACACATTCATCATTGAGAAATGTTTAGAGGAACACCTGAACTTGGGGCAGCAGTGGTGAGACTTTCTCCACTTCAGGATCGCTCTGCTCCATATGACCTTGAGAAAGCTGATACAGGAGTAATGCTGAGTGACCTGTCCCAGGCTCTGAGCACCTGTTGCTCTTCTCTACCCCTGAGGCTTACATGCCATTGGTGACTCAATGAGACACTTCTGATGTTGGCTTCTATTTTATCTCTAGCAGGTGCACTTGCTTCAGTCCTGTCTGGGCTACCTCCTCCCTCACCATCCTCAAGTGGCCGCTTCTGTTAGCTCCTAGAGGCACAGCTTTGATACATTTCACCTAAGGAGGGAGACGAGACTCTGACAGCAGATCCTCTGTGCATTGACTCCACCTAGATTAAGTCTATAAAGTGATGTTTCTCTTTCCTAGAAATATCTGGAAAACAAATATTTCGATATTATCAAGTCACAGAATATAAAGGAACGTGGACTCACATGTAGAAAAGAGAAGTAACACCCGCTTCAGCTGTGTTTGTGGAGTGAGTTTATCTGCGTCTACTTGAGTTTCCATCTCTATAGGCTCTGTGATTCCAAAATTTCACTGAAAAGATAAAAAATAAGGAGAAATGTAAAAAAAATATATTGCTTGTTTCATAGACAATGCTAAATACTCACTTTTTACAAAGATAATTCAAATGAGCCGAGTGTATTGATTTACACATATAAGCCCAGTACTTAGGAAGCTGAGGCAGGAGGATCCTAGGTTAAGTAACAAGTTCCGTTTCAGGTCTGGGAAACAATGTGAGACTTTGTCTCAAAACAAAAGCACTCATAATAATAAATTAATGTATTACATAAAAGGTTTTGAATATTAAACATCCCTAAGCTAAAGCTCATTTTGGTTTTTCTTCATTACAGTTTCATAAGTTAAAAAAAAAGATACAATTTTTTTATGATGTATTTAGCTGAAGATTTTGCTTGTGGTTCCTAAGAGCCGCTTTCCTTTTCCTAAGAAATGAGGTACAAAATGCCTGTCGGTCTGTCTGCCATCTGTCTATCTGTTTGTCTACCTAGCCACCCACCTACCTCATAAAGGTCTCTGGCTTACTAACTTGGTGAATGAAGGAAGTGACTAAGGAGGCCAGTCCTTCTTAGCTCAGATCCTTTTGCCTTTGTGGTTCCATGATGACTTAGAAGCTCTAAGAAGGAGAAGAAAGCTTAGTGCTATGATTATGTTGTGTTGATCCCTGTGCACTGTTTTGCACAGTTGAGTCATATATAGCATGGTTCAACACTATAATAAAATGTAATTGTTCAAATGAGTTTTATCCGTCTTTCCTTTACTGTAGCAGAATATCCAAGATAATGATGTCAATGACAAAGAGTTTCTTTTCGCTCAGGTTGGAGGTTTCGGACCCTAGTGAGTTGGCCTGGTTTCTGGAGGGCAGTGGTGCAGTGAAGGAAACTGCTAAACTCCTGGCAACAAGGAAGCAGAGACAGAGGAAGAAAATGATCTGGGTCCCAATGTCATCTTCAAGGGCACAGTCCTCATAACTTAACACTTCTCACTAGGTCCTGACAAAGTTCCCACCATCTCTGAATAATGCTGATGGGGACTGAGCCCTAATAAGTGGAGCCTAGAGGGACATTTAGCATGTGTATAAACTACACATGAGTCAGCTCCATTAAAAAAAAAAAAAAAAAAAAAAACCAGCCTTACTGTGCCTGATGCTCACTTTCTCCTAAAAATGGAAGTCATTATCTCCTGCCTCCTTAGCAGGGAGGGGCAGTGTCACATGCAAATGGACAAACATGGATCCATAGGGAGCAGTAGGCAAAGTTTATAGTTTATGTGTGAAATATAGACATGGATGATAACATGAGATCCATGGCATCTGTGGCACTGAAGTATAGTGTCATTGGAAACATGGATAAAAATGTTCCTTTGGGGATGAAAATTTAGCAAAGACTGATACGTGCAGATTATCCTAGCACATCAATTTCGGAGCTAGAGGCTCGGGGGGTAAAGCTAACCCTCACTTCAGTTACCTGGCAGTTAGGTTGAGAGGCTGGGCCTTAGACCAGAGCTTGAATGACCCCAAAGACCTTACCTCTCTGTTAATGTGCTAGAAGACTCTGTTCATGGCCAGCTAGGGAGACTCTAGGGACTCGGAAGCATATACTGTGTTCATCAATTTTAATCAAACGTTGAGGAGTGCACTGGCGAAGTAGTGAGGGTCTATTAACAGCATTTTTAAGCAGGCTATACCATGCAGCTGTGTCCTGTGATGGTGAATGTGTCAGATTCAGTTTACTTATGTCTGTAGTAGCCAGACTGAACTTTTTAAAAAAAATGACAGGAATTCCACGGTTTATAATGAATACTCCACTGTAAAGGTAAATTTAAAGCCCTTGCACATACTTTTGGCCTATGACATAGGCACAAGCCAAATCCATGTGAGTAGATCATTACCCCCATTGCTTTCTTTTGGTAAACATCAGTTCTCAGCCCGTGAGACATGTAATAATACCCCAATGTAGGAGCTGCTGAGTTCTTCTTACTGGGTTAATGTAGTTACTGTACATGTTCATGTGGTGGCCAGCTAACGGCACAGGTAGAAGTGAATTGTAAGTCCTGGTGGTCATTTTAGGCCATTCGTACACACTTAACCAGAACTTCTGGAGTCTCTTTCCTGAGACTGAGACCCAGGCCCATGAACAGCACAGCTCCTTGGTACTTGTTCATAAGGACTCGCCACACGGGAATTTTCTGTTCCTGCCACTAAGGATGCTGTGTCCACACACCCTTTGATACCACTAATCCTCCACGACAAGAAAGGATTAGGAGACAAACTAAAGCTGGTCTGTTTTAGACTTATTCTAACGAATGTGATGATTCATTCAGGACAGGAAACATCTAGAACATGAAAGAAAACAGAGAAAGGGGACATGTCCAGGAACAGGATGGATTTCAAATTTCAGATCCCAGCAGGGCAGCCTTCATAGGACTCACTGCAAAAGGAACAGGGGATTGATTGCAAGAGCAAAGCTTTCGGCGGTGAGGCAGGGATCCTGTCAGGTGGAATCAGCTGACGTTAGAAGCAGTTGTGATGGATAGTTATGACATGGGCTTCTCTAAGGCTTTTTAAAAATATAGGACAGATTCCTTCTGTCTACAGTGAGGTTGACGTCTGTGTACCTTTGGAGCCAACGCAAGCTGCCTAAGGTTTCTTACCCCTCTGAGTCTCTGTGTGATGGAAGGGGTGGGTGTTTGTTTGCTATTTGTTCTTAGGTATCTTTTGAATATTGGGTTGACGACAGCAGCTAGTGGTAGACAGCTTTGGTTGCACTGCAGAGTGATGGCCTAGCTTGGAATCCAGAAAATGTTCCCCACCTGTTTGGGATTTTGTGACCCTTAGCCAGACTTCTTTGCGCCTCTGTTTACTTATCTGTAAAGTGGCTATATAATACACCTGCTCTGTATGGACATTCTCAAGACTCATTTATTATTATTTTTTCTTTGTTTGGTATGTTTTGTTGAGACAGGGTCTCACTGTAACAGCTCGAGCTGGTCTCAAACATGTTACTTTCCCGCCTCTGCTCTCTGAGTGTGGGGATTACAAGAACATTCCACCACACCTAGCTTTCAGTAATTTGATACTTTTAGCATGATAGATGAAAGTTTATCTAAACTCTCTAAGCTGCTGAACTCATGGCAACAAGGTTTTTCCAGATAGGGTTTCTCTGTGTACCCTTGGCTAATCTGGAACTCACTCTGTAGACCAGGCTGACCCTGAACTCACAAAGATCTGCCTACCTCTGCCTCCCAAATCCTGGGATTAAAGGCATATGGCACTACCACCCTGCCTAAATAAAAATATTTTAAAGACCTTATACAAAGCATTTGTTGTCATTGAATAACTTGTGAGTGTTTTAAATTGTATAGATGTATCACTCATATGTATGAGAAAGTGATTTAAATAAACTGGATGCTTTCAAAGCGTTTCCTGCCTAGAGGTTCTAGTATTTGCAAAGCATGTTTGAGTTGTGAAGAGGACCTTAAGAAACAAAACCTGCTCCTTCTGGTGTGTTTGGTTCCTTGACGGCTGTGGGTCAGGTGGTGTGTTAGTATTACACTCTGTAACCCACACTGGCCTCCCCTGCGGACACTGCTCCTCCAGATGCTTTCTCAGATGGTGGCTCTTTTTCACTCACCTACCTCCTGACTGCAAGTTCTGCTTCTAGACCTGTTGTATTCTTACCATTTGCCTTAAAAGACCCCAGTCCTTGGCAATGTATACAGAAGTACCCTGCTTTAATTCTCTGCTTGCCTCCCAAGGGAACTGCCTCATACCTTGGACGTTTCCCACGCATCTCCTCATCCTTCAGTCATCACTTCGGATGGTTTTGGTGCCCACATAGACAGCATGCCTACCCTCTGGCCTCCCGGGTCCTTGCACTCCCTGCTGTTCTGCCTGAGGGTCCAATACTCTGGAACAAACCTAGACCTTCACCACACTTTGGGTGTGAGGTCTCCTGGGGTGCTTCTGCTGAGAGCCAGTATGGAGCCCAAGACTCTGCATTTCCTGTGGGCTCCCAGGTGACATGGATGTTACTGGAAGTAACTGGATGTTACTTCCATGACTTGGAAGTCTCCAGCTCAAGGTGTCCAGATTCTAAACACTATTTTTAAAATTCTGTCTCCCCCAGTGAGGAATTCCAGACTATTGACCTCCTTACTCAGCTTCCATGCTCTGTGGTGATAATTCCTCCTCTATGCACATTCTCAGCCCCTTCTCTCCATCAGAGCCACATGACAGAACTCCAGCCTTGGTTAAATCTGTCTATCCACACTTACCTCTGTATCCAACATCAGATCTTGGCTGGAGGAAATATAACGTGCTTATGGGGCTCTCAGTTTTTCCGTCCTGCGCACCCTCTACTGGGTCTTCCTACAGAATTGTACTGAGCCCATCCCACTACTCTTGGCTGCCTTTCTTCTCCAAGTTGCCGCTGTTTCTCATTCACAAGGGGAAAGGGACATAAAAATGGTTCTGTAATTGCTATCTGTCTGGACTTCTCATGGTCATGCTTGAGCCACTCAATGGCCAGATATCTTTAAAGATTATAAATAAAATCATGTTGCTTTTCTAATCAAAACCATCTCTTACTTCCTTCCTATTGCATCTTTGAATGAAGCTGAAGGCCATAATTCTCCCTACTCTTTCCTCACAATCATCAAGCCTGTCCCAGCCTCAGGACCTTGCATTTCCCTCTGCTTGCAATGCCAGCTTCTGTTATGTCCTGGCCATCCTTCCTGATGCCTGGCGCTTGGATCAGGAAGACGGGTCCTGAGGACACCATTTAAATTATCTCTTTTTTCCCTCCATGTACCACTCCCGGACCTCCCAACATATTATATTGTCCCTCATAGCACTTATTATTATCTGACATTTTCTATACCAAAATAGCCGTCATGTTCTCTGTGTATCAGGCATTATTCTAACTGCTTTACAGCTATTAATCATCTTCACTTTGTGGTAACTCCGTTGTAGACCTCTGTTATTACCCTCATCCTACAAATGAAAATCCTGAAACCCAAAGCTAGGTCACTCATGGAAATAACACAGTTGTTATATGCGGGGGGTGGAAATTGAACCCAGCTGCCCTGGCTTACAAATCTGTGCCCGAAGTCCCATTGCTATCCTTTGCTACGTGTCTGTGTGTGATATAAAGACACAGGCTTAGAAAAACTACCTAATACACAATGCACATTTATGACTGTGGATGTCCCACCAGTATGCAGGTCTATGGGGCAGGGACTTGGTGTCTTCTAGTTAACTGCCATATCCCCACCACCAGAGTGTTTGCCTGGCACCTAGATACTTCAGAGTATTTAGTCAGTAAACAAAACATATTCTTCTGGTCTTGTTTTCTGTACTTAAAAGCATCAATTTGTTGTTTAAAGAAGTTATGTAAAGTTTTTTTCAGGAAAGTCTAAGTGGGGCATTTTTCATAAATATAAGAGTATATTTCAATTGTAAATTTCAATAAAGTTATATAGTATTAATTATTTAAAATCTACTTTCCCTTAATAAATTAAGCAGAACCTATAAATCTCAATATATTCTTCATAAATATGGTAAAATAAAAGCGAGTAGCATTGTGATCTGTTTATTAATGACTGATTAACTCAAGCTTACCAGACTCAGATTTTAAATAGTCTCATTTGCAAACTTGCTAAATTAAATTTCCTTCATTAGTTAAGTTCTGTTATAATTCAGGTATTCACTTTCCTTTCTTAAGTGTTTCAAAGGCCCGACAAGAAGCATTTACAATACAAACAAGCCAAATGTCTCGAACACTTATTAGTTATACTAATTAAAATATCTTAGCCTGAAATCACAGTTTTATAAATAATCATTTCTAAACTTAACATTATAAACAGCACTACAGAAGTCTGATATGCTGTGTTACATCCACTGTGTTACAGGTCTTGGTAATACTGGAACACTTAGTCTGATTTTGTCCCCAGGAAATCTGAAATACTGACTCAGTTTTTCATTGAGGTAGGGCACAGGATACAGAGCCTTCTGATCAGAGGATCGCCCAATTCAGACCCATAAGCCAGACCCGTTCTCCTAGTTGCTCAGCCCAGGACTCTGAAGGCCTCTTCTCCAGTGGAATCTGTCACTCTCAAGTCCACCTTCATGCATCTACCTCTCCTATTTGTTGTGTAGTTTTCCAACTTTTAAACTTGCTCACAATACCTTCCACATCTGTATGACTAAATTCTGTACCCACTGTCTCACACCCTGGATCCTACTAATGACCAATCCCATTTAGATCCATGCATTTAGTCCATTCATGTTCTTTGCTAGAATAGACTGACTGATAGATAACTGATGTACCATTTGGTTCATCCATCCAGTGCTTTTCATTAAAGTCATAGAAATACAGATGTGTGCAACGCTCATTATAGGCAGTTTTAGAGTACTTGCATCACCCCATATCCATTGCCTGTCACCCATTAATCTCCTCCTTCCTCCTCAAAATCAACTACTAACTTTATTTCTGACTCTGGAAGTCTTCCCGGGCTTCATATTTATGAAATGATATTTCAAGGTTGACCTATACAATATCATGTTTTAGTACTTCTTGTGTGGGTGTACCACACTTTTTCAGCCCCTTTTCTGTGGTATGTAAGTTGTTTCCACCTCATGGCTGTTGTGAATATTACTGTCATAATCATGCAAACACATATTTCTGTGTAGACATATGCTTTCAGTCTTTTGAGTATATACCTTCAGCAGTAGAATTGTTATGTTGTATTGATAAAGTTATAGTGTTGTGTTGATGGAGCATTCCGAAGTACTATTCCATTGCTGCATACAGCGTTAATACTCCAGTCTCTCCCCAGCTTGCTGTTCTGAACATGGCCAAATTCTTTCAGTCTTTACATTCTACTTGGTATGAAGTGACATCTCACTGTGATTTTATTTGTATCTTCTTAGAGAATAATGGCACCCACTAGTGTTTATGTCCCTGTTAGTGATGTAGAATGCATCACATATTCTATAAGCATGTCTCTAATCAGATTGTTCCGTAGATATTTTCTTCCTTCCTCTACATTGTCTTGTTCTTCATAGTGTACTTTGAACAATGGGCATTTCAATTTTATGAAATCCAATTTATATATTTGTTCTTCTGTTGCTGGTCCTGTTGATGCCAGATCTAAAAATCCATCACAAAATTCAGTCTCATGCACCATCATCCCTGTGCTTTTTGTAAAATTCATGTTTTAGTTCTTCGCTTTAGGTCGTTCATCCACATTGAGTTAATTTTCATACACAACGTGAAATAAGCATTCAAATTCACTCTTTCACCAGCAGCCATAGAACTGTCCCAGCACTATTTTATAACAGCTCCTCGCTCCACGGGCTGCTTTTACATCATGGCTGGACATCAGTCCGCTGAGCTCTATGGGCAGGTCTGTCTGGGGACGGCCAGTCCTGCCCTGTTGCCTTTCTGCCGCTGCCGCACCTCTGTCTCCTGTTCGCTGTTGCTTCACACCGAGTTTTGGCATTGCAGTACTTCAGCTCACAGCCTTGTGCATTTTGTCACGATTGTTTGGGCTACCCTGAGTGCTGCCTGTGTGTTGGCAGGCCTGAGCAATTTCCTGTGAACTTTAGGATTAACTTGTTTGCTTCTACAAAGAGCAGCTGGACGTTTTAGGGGTGCATTAAATCTGCAAGACATTTGGGTAGCATTTCTGTTTTAACAAAGTTGAAGGTACTGATTAGTAGACATTGTGTATCTTTTCGTTTAATATCTTCCTTATTTTTCTAAATAGCATTTTGGTACTTTTCAAAGTATATAGTTTTAACTTCTTCAATTTACTCACAATAACCTGACTCTGATAATACTTTTATTTTTATAGTTGGCACATGAAACTGTGCATATTTACAGTACCCTATGTGATTTTTCAGTACATATATACTTGGTATATACTATGCACATCAAGGTTAGTATATGAACCTATTCAAACATTTATTATTTTGTTTGTATTTTAAGTGTGCACACTTGTGGGGTACAGTGTGGTAATTTATACATATTTACAACATGTAATGATCAAATAAATCAGCGTTGTTAGCATTTCTGCCACATTAGGCATTTAAACTTTTTATTAGCACGTAATTGTACATATTTATAAGATGCAGTGTGATATTTTATTACACCTATGTACTGGATACTGATCTAATGAGGAAAATTAACAGTGCTATATTGCTATCTCCTGTTGCTACTTTATGTTTAGAGCCTTTGATCTGACCTTTTATTTATTTATAAAATATTTGGTAGAGTATTTTATTTAAATGCACTTTTTATTGTTTTAAAATAAAATATGATTATACCATTTCCACCTTCCCTTTTCTGCCTCCAACCCCTTCCATGTGCCCTTCTCACTCCCTTTAAAATTCATAGCCTCTTTTTCTTTAATTTTAAATGTTAAATATGTGTATAAATGCACAAATATATAAAACAACCTGCTGAATCTGTTTAGTGTTGTTTGTATATATCTGACTTCAGGGCTGACCATTTGGAATTGGATAACTCATTAGGGGGCTCATTCTTGGAATGACTAATTCAGCATTCCTTAATTGCCTGTAGTTCCTTGTCTAGGTGAAGGGCTCCAGGAGATTTCTCCCTCCCTTGTTAGCATGTCTGGGTGGTGTGCTTCTTGAGGTCTTATTTAGGGAGCCATATTGTTGAGGTGAAGAGTTAGGCTTCTCTGTCATTCTCTAATATAGTCTCACAGTGGATTTCCTGGTCGTCTGCTCCTGGAATCTCTCTGTCCCCTCCTCCATGATGTCCCTGAGCCTTAGGTGCAGGAGTTGTGTTGTAGATGTATCCATTAGGTCTGGGCACCCCATAATCCCTTACTCTCTGCATTTTGACTCGTTGTAGTTTTCTCTAATGGTTTGATACAAAGAGGCATTTCTATGATGCAGTGAGAAATACACTTATCTGTGAATGTAAGGATACTGTTTAAAATGCAGTTAGGAATTATGTTGGTTTAGTAATGTGGCAGTAAGTCCATGACCCCACTCACTGGAAAAAGTTGGGTAACTTTCCAGTACCAGACATGATTCCCATCCTGTTGAGAGGGCTTTAAGGCCAATTAGATAGCTGTTGGTTGCTATAAGATATAAGCCCAAGGGATATAAGATATTGCACCCTTAGGGATATCTTGCAAGCTGGTCATTGTTGTGGTTCATAGGTAGAACTATTATCGGTCGCTTTCTTCCCTTGTTGGCTTGTACATTATCGTCTGGTACTATGACAGGGTCAGATCCAACTGGAATCCTCCAGGTCATGTGTCTGAAGTAAGTGACATCTGCAGCGATAGGGCCTTACCTTCACCAAAGGGAGGCCACCAAAGCTAACAGCAATAGCCTATATTGTTTTGGAGTCTCTTGGACAACCACCCTGACCAACAGTGTTAAAGATGGTTTCTCACACCTGGTGCTGGGGATTTTGTTAGTCTATGGATTTGGGGGGGGGGCATTGTCAGCCCAAGTAGCATAACTTCATTTGTATACATATATATTACATTTATTTATATATATTATGTGTGACTTTAGGTAAATTTTAAAAAAAAAACAGATTATTCCTTATGGCTCTTTCCAACATCCATAGTGTTTTTTCCCTCCTCCTCCTTCTCTCTTCATTTGTACTGTCCTCCTTCCCATTTAAACACACCCCTGCATTTTTTCCACCGCCCTTCATATCACCTATATCCTGCTATTCCCCTCCCTAGTGCTCCCTCTCCCATAGTTCCTTTATACTTTTCTGGATTCTCTGGTTACTCCAGGTAATGTATTCACATCTGAAAATTCAGAGCTAGGAACCTCAGATGACAGAGAACATGTAGCATTCATCTTTCTGTATCCTGGTTACTTCACTTAGTGCTACATTTTCTAGTTTCATCTATTTATCTGAAAATATCATTTTTCTTTATAGCTGAATAGTATTCCAGTGTATACTCTTGTCTGCTGCTAAGGATCAAACCTCAGGTCTTGCTTATGTTAGGAAAGTGATCTGCCACCAAGCTACCTTTTATTATTATTATTATTTTTCTATGTAGCCCAGGCTGTCTTTGAAATAATGTTATTATAAGGTAAAGTCAGTCTACAATGTGCATTAGAGCACCAGAATTTACAACTTCTGGCTGACTCTATTTTTTATTCATTATACAGCTCCCCATCTTCCATTTCCTTCCCCATGTTTGCTAGCCTGCCATAATCCATATTGTACATGCAGGTATTCTTTTGACATAGACAACAAATGAGTGAGGACATGTTACACTTATCTTTCTGTGTCCAATTTATTCTACTGAACATGATGTCATCTCTTCTACCAGTTTTGCTACAAATATACCTTGTTTTCCCTACATTTTTATCCATCAGTGGGCATCTTAGTAACTGTGAGTAGTGCAGCAGTGAACTTTGCTATGCAGGTGTCTCTTTAATGTGCAGTCTTTTTCCCCTTTAGATGTGTACCAAGAAGTAGAGTAGATGGATCCGATGATAAAGGATCAGATGATGTAGCTGATCATTCTATACAATAGTCTATCATGATAAAAAAACATTGAACTTACTTGGAATAGATGGAACTCATTGCAATAGAGTGAATGCTAGAGTTAACACACTCACAGCCAACATCACACTGAAAGGGACAAGGCTGAGCACTTTTCTTTAAGATCTGGAGTGTAACAAGAATGGCCACTGTTACCCCTCCTCCTCAACATGGTAATGAAAGCCCTAGAGCAACTGGTAAAAGAAAATGATGATGGTATTTTAAACGGAGCTGTTTTCTTAACTTTATCTTCAGAATGTTCAGCACGAGCATACAGCTGATACTTCATATTGGTCTTGCATCCTGCCACTTTACAGAACTTATTCTAAATTTTAGCAGATACATTAGGATTTCTTTATGTACAAAATCATGTTTGAGAATAAAGACATTAACCTCTTCTTTTCTATTATGATGACATTTGTTTGTTTGTTTGTTTGTTTGACAAGTTTCATTAGTAAAATGCAGTGTTGCTTGGAAGTGGCAAACATGAACACTCTTGTCTTGCTTTGGACCTTAGGAGGAATACATTCCACCCATTCAGCATGCAATGAATGCCAAGAGGTTTCATAGTGGGCCTTTTTCAGGGTGTGTACATACTCTTATATTCATAGTTTGTTGTGTACTTTGTCATGAAGGGTGTTGGCATTGGAGTTTGTCAAGTTCCTGTGTCTGTTGAAATGATCATGTTTTTCAGACATAAAATCAAATTTGGATGCCTGGTAGAGGTCCCATTTGGTCACATGGCATGGTTCTCTTTATATGTTGTTTATTGGGTCTCCAGTATTTTGTGGGTGCTCTGGATGCATGTCTTCATGATGCAGAGATAATGGTCTGTATTTTTTTCTGGTTGTGTTATTGGCTTGGGTCCATAGTTAATATTGGCACTACAATTAGGTTTCTAGCCTCCTCCCTTTATTTTGAAGTATATGTATCAGTTAGAAATATAGTATTATCTACTGGTGTGGTGGCACACATCTTTAATCCCAGTACCCAGGAGCCAGAGGCAGGCTGATCTCTGAGTTCAGGGCCAGCCTGGTCTACAAAGTGAGTTCCAGGACAGCCAGAGCTACAC
>CABHPP010145059.1:23974-38123 GCA_902168425.1 Peromyscus attwateri
AGAGAGAGAGAGAGAGAGAGAGAGAGAGAGAGAGAGAGAGAGAAAGAAAGAAAGAAAGAAAGAAAAGAAAAGAGAGAGAAAGAGAAGGTATCACTTTTTCTTACCTGTGAGTTTAGACTTCCCATCTGGTTTTCCTGCTCATTCTGAGCTTTTAAGATCCATACTGCATATGATTATGTGGAGCATTGCTGCTCATCTGTGACCCAAGTTCACTGCTGAATTTTTAAAGCTGTAGTTGTAACTGCTGTAAGAGGACAGGGACCCACAAAGAGCTCCTCTGATTTGTGTACAGAGCAGTTATATGGGCAGGGGAGAGAATCTCTGCTCATAGCATGGCATGCTCAGTGGGGTTCTAATTTTGTCATCTCAATTCTTTCACTTGGTTCATAAGGCAGATTCTGTAATTGAATCAAATAACTTTGTCCCTGGGACAAAGTATAAGAAGATTCCAAGGAGTGGAAAGCCTCCCATTTCAAGACTAGGAGACATTTGCTCATTATATGACAAGAAATGTCTACATAATTCTTATTCTATAACAAGCAGTGGGGATGTGCTGGTAGCCTGCCACCTGCCAGCGCATGAAGTCATCTCTATGCCTCCATTACACATGTGTTTCATTCTCTCCTCATCTTATACCTCTTCTCCTTCTAAAATCAGTCTAGAATTTTCTTGACCTCTAGC
Source organism: Peromyscus attwateri (assembly GCA_902168425.1). NCBI lineage: Eukaryota > Metazoa > Chordata > Mammalia > Rodentia > Cricetidae > Peromyscus > Peromyscus attwateri. The sequence continues at coordinate 24,656 of CABHPP010145059.1, forward strand.
TCACCAGGTCCTCTCTTGTCTCCTTAACAAGTATGTTGAGAATCTGACCATTTCTCTCAAAAATTTTCTGATCTTCTATTTTCTGTGTTTGGGTATAACCATTTGTGTATAGTACCCAAAGGAGGCCAAAGAAGGGTGTCAGATCCCCTGGAACTGGAGATACAAATGGAGTTACCCTGGTCCTTTCATAGACCAGTCAATGCTCTTAACCTCTGAGCTATCCTTTCAGCCCCTCTTTCAAATATTTTTAATTATCATTGACCAAAAACATTAGACAGATATGTATAATAGAAGGGTCTACACTGCAAGGAAGGAAAAAGTAAAAGAGAAGAGATGTGAATCAAATGAGGCTGGGTGGAAGGAGAGCAGGTTGACCATGTCAGGATTACTCTGTGGTTTGACCATGATGGGTTCCCATGACAGTGGAAGTCCCAGTGGCTCTCCAAATATTTCTTTCCTTGCTTCCCATTCTTGTATCCAACTCTGAATTATGTTCATGTTGTTTGGGGTTTATAACAGCTACACCCTGAAGGTTTTGCTCCAGTTAGTGATAAAGGATAGAAGATATTCCTTGCCTGCATGTGTGATGATTTCTCCTGGGACGTTTTCTTGCAGCTTTCAGTAAATGGGGTCTTCAGGAGTTAAAGTAATTTCTTCCTTGGAAAATCTTTGAAATTTGATATGGAACGCTCATTAATAAGGCCTTGGGTGATTAAATGAGGAATAGACCTTTAGACACTAAGGCTTATTCTGTTTAATATTTTAATGATACCTTTTGGCCTTCTTAGTCTGACATCACAGCAGAGTCAATCCATCACAGATGATTTGGCTGTTTATCCATGAAGAGATAAATTACATGCATTAATGTCAAGGTGCTATTTCAAATTCCTTGTGTGTCTCCATCTCTTACGAAATTGAAACACATTATGAGCATCTGCCTTTAGATAAGAGCAATATGCATATTGATCAGAGATACTTTAAAAGATGAAAAGATTGAGCTGAATAAATAGTTCAAGGGTTAAAAGCACTAGTTGCTCTTCCAGAGGACCTGGGTTTGGTCCCCAGCACTGATGTAGAAACTCACAAACATCTGTAACTCTAGGCATGCATATGTTGCATAGACATACATGCAGTCAAAACACCCATACACATAAAATGAATTAATATTTTTTAAATGAAAAGATAAAAACAATACAATAAATGGAGACTCTTGGGCTGTCTCTGTCTCAGTTTGGTAATGAACCACACTCCTCATTTCTTTCAAAGGTTATTCTACATTTTTGGTTCTCTTTCTATGGGCCACATTTATTCAATGAAAAGGTGATAGCTCTTCATCTGTGTTCAATATCAATACTACAAAATAAATCTTAGGAAACTGTGGCTTTCTACTTCATACTCTTGGTTGTGTGAGGATGTTACTATTAGAATGATGCAATTATACATTCTAAAAATATATGGAAGCTGTAATAAATGCTTTAAAGATAAAAACACTTGGCAAATCTTAGCAAAATAGTAGTTACAATAATTGATTTCAAGTATTAAACTGACTTTGTATACTGAAAATAAATTTAATTTAGGCATAGATAAAAATTCCTCTTATACATCATTAAATTGAGCTTGCCAATATTTTATTTAAATTAAAACATAATCACATAACTTCCTTCCCTTCCTTCCCCAACTCGTACTGACTGCTTTCTCTTCAGCCCTTCCTGACCAGCTCCCCCACCCCCACCCACTTAGTCCCTCTCAAATTCATGGCCTCTTTTTCTTTATTTTTATTACATAATCAAATGAATACATGTACAAGTACAACCTGCTGATTCCTTCTAGTGTTGCTTGTATTTACATGATTTCAGGGCTAACCACTTGGCATTGTATAACCAACTGGGGGAGCTCATCCCTGTGGGGAAAAAATTCTCCGTCTCCCAGCATTCCTTGGGTGTTTGTAGTTCTTTGTCTATGGGTGGGTCCCTGTGACACTTGCCATGCTAACATTGCTGTTGGTGTGGTCACTGTCCAGGTCTTGTTGAGTCTATTACTATGATGTCAGGAGTGTGGTGTCCCTGTCACTTCTAGAAAAGCCAACCAAATAGCAGGTTCCTCAATGCTTTAGCTCTCAACATCTTTCCACCCCCTCTTCCATGATCTTTCCTGAGCCTGGGGTACAGGAGTTGTGTCTCAGCTGGGTCTACCAGGTCTGGAAACCTCATCATCAGTTATTTCCTGCATTTTGACCAGTTGTGGTTTTCTGTAATGGTCTCCTTCTGCTGCAAAGAGAAGCTTCTTTGGCAAGAATTGGGAGCTGCCTTTATCTGTGCCTAAGAGTGTTCAGGAAGCAGTTAGGAATGACACCGATTTAACAAAGTGGTGGCAGCAGGTTCTCCTTTAAGATTCATGACCTCATTAGCCCATGGTAATTGACTACCAGATAGACAAGGTTTCCCTCCTTCTGATCAGGCCTTAAGTACAACTAGAGTTGGTTTCCACCGACACATGGGTACCACTGTTGCACGTTGAGCAATATCTTTCAGGGCTGGTCACTGTTGGGATTGTTAAGCTTCATAGCTATTGATTGCTTCCCTGATTAGCCAACTTCCTCAGGGAGAAGGCTTTCAGGCCAGATCCAGCTCTGATCCTCTGGGACCTGTGTCTGAAGTGAATGATATGTTCAGCAATAAAGTCTTACCTTCAACCTCTGGGAGGCAACCAGGGATGACAGCAATAGCCTACATTGTTTGCTAGTCTTGTGGGCAAACCACAAACAGTTTAAAAGGTCATTTTTCACAAATGGAGTTGAGGTTTCTGTGAGATGGTCTGTGGCTCTTGTGGGGAGCAGTGTGTGTGTGTGTGTGTGTGTGTGTGTGTGTGTGTGTGTGTATGTGTACGCTATGTATGTATGTGTGTGTATTATATGCAATTTTAGGTCAATATAAAATAATATATTTCCTTGAGGCTTTTAAAAACATCCTTTGTGTTACTTTTCCCTCTTCCTTCCCTCTTTCTGTACTGACCTCTTTCCAATTAAAGCCCTCTCTCCATTTTACCCATCCCCCACTACATATCACTTTTGAGGGGAGATTAGAAACCATATGCATGAAACATATCATCCATAGTTTTACTGCCTTTTAATGTCTTTTGCTCCGGGTGTTAGCATGATCTTGACTACTATCTAGAAGACATTACAGAGAATCCCTGTACTTTGTTCATTAAGCTTAGGGAGACTCATCAGCGTATTCATCTGAATATGACACTTAATGTTCAGAAAGGCCTTCAGCAACTCCCTGGATTCCATTCATTAGATATAGGTTCATTAGGAATTTCTTTTTGTGTGTGTGGTTTCTGGAAAAATGGTCTACAAGTTTATCAAATGTGTGGTGAAAGTGTTGTTTGTAATTTTCCTTTATTAGACTTTTTTAATATTGGTGGGTTAATGGCTTTTTTTTTCTACTATTTTTCTGGTATTTCTGACTTTTTTCTTCTCTCTTTTTATTTAATTTTCCTGGTATGAGATTTATCAATTTTTAACTGATCTTTTCAACAGCCCAAGTCTAAGTTTGGGCTTTCTTGACTTTCTCTATTAGCTTTTGTTAGTTTGTCTCTAATTTCATTTCTAATTTCTAAAGTTGCTTCTTCTGTTCTGGTTATGTTTGATTTCTCTTATGCCTCTTTTGTATAGTTTCCTAAAGCAGAAGCATTGAGAGCTGATTTTAGAACTTTCTGCTGTTCTAATACATACATTCAGGCCTAAAATTTTTGCTCTGAACCCTGCTTTTAGTGGTTTTTTTTCACATTTCAATAAACTTTTTACATATTCATTTATCAGAAATATTTTCACATGTCTCTCGAGAATTATTCTGAGACCTGTTTTTTTTTTGGTTTTTTTTTTTTTTTTGAAGTTGTTTAATCAGCAAGAAGTTGCACCATCTGGCTGTCTTGACTTGTGCTTTTATTCCAGTGCAACCCCAAAGGATAGATTGTCTGATATCCATGCTTAAATGCCTTAAGGAGTGTTTAAAGCCCCCCCCCCCCAAGTAGTCTCTCTTGATGAATGCTCTGTGTGAGTTTGAGAAAAAAAGTCTATGCTGCTCCCATTGTACAAAGTATTCTATAAAAATCAATTAGAGGCCATTGATCGATGGTACTATTCAGTTCAACTCTGTCCTCACCAACTCTCGGCCCACTGGGCCTGTCCATTAATAAAGCTGTATGGAGTCTCCAAACGTTTGGTGCCTTTGTCCATTTTTCCTTGCAATGACGTGGGTTTTCACGTTCCGTATTTTGACATTCTCTCGTGAACCTCTCCACATTAACGGCCTCATGCCTTAGTGGAACATGGACCTTTTCATCAGCGGCAATTCCCCTGGTTCTGCTGCTGACCCTTTCATCAGTATGCAATGCCTCCTTTGACAACTGATGCTTTTCTTTCCTTGCTCTCAGGTCTCCTATGTCAGAAATTAGTCCCTCTTTGGATTAGCATTGTTACAGTGTGTATTTCTCCATCCCTTTCTTTTCCTTTACCTCTGAAGAAGAATTTTTCTGGGCTATCGATTTTGTTTGGGGTGTTTTTCTTTGTTTTCCCTTCTCAGTTTGATCCTTGGCATTATGTGGGAATCCTATTGATTGGGTGAAGCAGAGAAGTGTTCTCTGGCCCTGTGATTGGTCCCTGGACTATGATTTTCAGAAGTGCCGCTCAGTCTTCCCTGCCTCCCTTTAAGTGAGACTGAGGGGGCTGGAGGTGGTGATGTTCCTTCCTCTTTCCAGTAGTACAATTCATTAAGTACAATCCATGCTTGGCTAAGGGGACTGGTACTTATATGCTAAGTACTACTACCTAAAACTGGTTAGAGATGGTTTCTGGGTGGGAGTCACTTGAGGCCACATGTGCCTCTCAGTATGTGTTTGTCTCTCGTTTTGTGGTCATGGTTTGTCCTTGTTGATTTTCAGTTTTACATCCTTTATTTGTTCCTTGCTGAGAGATTGAGTGTGATGACTTCTGAACTCATTACACTGTGTAGCAGAATCTCATGGTCCAGAGGCTCAGTTTTGAATTCCAACATAGTACTCTACCAGGTGGTGTGTATATAACTCTAGAGAGCTTTATTTTTGAAATAAGAAAATCTGGTTTGATCAAAGATCCAGGTATAAGTATAACAGAATTTCTTGTCTTAAAAATTATCTCCCCAAATCCATGTTATTTTAGATGCTTGTATATAGTGGTATTCTATTTGTACTGAATTGTGATTTTATTTGTATGTTAATAAATAAAGTTGCTTAGGGGTCAGAGCTATTAGCAAGCCATAGCGAAAGCCAGGGCGGTGGTGGTGCACGCCTTTAATCCCAGCACTTGGTAAGCAGAGCTAGGTAGATCTCTGTGTGTTCAAGGATTCAGCCAGCATTGGAGGCACACGCCCTTGATCTCAATACCAACCATAGAAGACTCGGGAGGTCTGGACAGAGAGACTGTGACGAGACAGCCACGTAGTTAGTTTATAACCAATGAGTAGGAAGAACCAGAACTCTTTATAAATCAGACGCACAGGAAGTAACTCCCTTTTCGGAGAGCTCTCTTGGCGGAAGAAGCTAGCTGGCGGAAAGCGGGTAAGCTTCTGCTCTGACCTCTTGGGCTTTCACCTTTACATTGGCTCTGTGTTTCTTATTTAATAAGGCGGTCGGTTACATCTACACTTGTAATTTAATTATACTTTTTAGATTCTTGTTTAGTCTTTGTCTTCCACATTTTGAGGAGTAAAAGTTTATTTAAATGTTACAGTAGTTCATACAATCATTTTGAGGATTCTTAATTTAAATATGGTGAAATGTAAGCATTCTTTCTACATGGGAAATTACCTTTCTTTGGGGGTTGTTGTCAGTGTGGCAGATGCATCAGCTGGGCAAGCCAAGAGCATTGGACTTGGTTGTGGCTAAGCTCTGTGTAAGGTCCCCCTTAGATCTGGCTAATCCCTGATTTCCACTGTCATGGGTTCTTAGCTCTGGAAACCTGGAGCTGGTCAGCAGTGCAGCAAGTTTGTTTTCATCCTTTGGCCCTTGCTCTGCAAAGCTGTATCTCACACTTCATCCTCTCACGGAACAGGCAAGGTCATCTCATTAGAGTTGAAATATGAAATGCTACCCTGCAGCTCATCATTCTCTCACTGAAACTGAGATGCTGATCTTAAGAACAGGCTTTTCCAGCTCTGGGCTTTAGTACCAAAGTGGTTATGATGTTGTTCATTGTTCATGGTGACTTTTGTAACATTTCTTGGGTTCTAGTTACTTCATTTGAATAGTAGATGTAAGGATTTTCTCAACACCTTTGAGATAGTCTTGCTGGTGCTATTTGGGACTCTTTTATATGCAAATGGTATGATAATAAATGTTCAAATGATTCTCTTCTTTCCTCTTATAGAACCATTAAACAACTGTAAATTAGGAAGACAGAGAATTTCCTGAGTTGGACAGTCTTGACTTTACTTGTATGTAATGCCCTTAAATAGCTATGGCCTTAGAAAAATCAATCTCAAGAAGTCTGCATTGCAAGACTTGACTTGGCCTATGCTACTTAATTTGAAACTCCACCTCAGTGCACATGGACCTGAGGGTTTGTCTCTATTAGGATGAATCTGTGTTTCCCCATCTTTTGGATTGTATCTAATATAAGTAGGTAATGGAAAACATGCCTGGGTTTTTCATTTTGCTAAATGAAGGCATGTAAGCATGAAAGAAACTGAACAATGACTAGTACATTTTGGTTTTTTTTTTAGCATTTTCCCCAAATCTACAGATGCTATAATATATACTGTCCAACTATCTTCACTGATGGTCCATCTTCAGTGTCCAATCCAGTCAGTACTAGCAGGGTGTGATGTTGAATCTTTGAGCTATGGTTAGCGATACTGGAGTATTGGATGTATAGTTTACTTAGTGCTATTTACCTGTTGATAGTCATGTACCAGTAGTGGTGTATATGGTAACACATATTTGGATTTTGTTGGTTGGTTATTTGGAATTTTTAAAACTTCTCTGAAGAGAGAGAGAGAGAGAGAGAGAGAGAGAGAGAGAGAACGAGAGAGAGAACATAAGAATAAAGAAGGGTTTAAGTACAAATCTGTTATCCAGTGAAAGCCATCAAGGAGAAAAATAAATACAAAAACAATCAAATTGGGTGTATAAAGAGTGTATAAGACTTATCAAACAAGCACTGACAACATAGTGACTTTGGCTTAGAGACTTAAATGGATTTCCTTCCTGAAACTGTAGAATGATCATCTAGGAATTGAGAACAATCTTGTAAGAAAAAAGAGGGGAACTAAGAAAGGAAAAATAGATGGAGGTGGGAGATAGAAGCTGGGCATTCTCTCCACTGAAGAACTAGCATTTCTGTGGGGGTCTTTGGGTAAGAGACTTTCATGGCACTGGGAAGGAGCACAGGTCATGAGTCGGAGGGAGGGGGCATCAAGGAGCCACCAAGTGTGTGTTGGTGTGACTGATGCTGGAGTGTGTTAGACTTTCTGTGGGGTCCGTGAAACTTTGGCTCTCCTAGGTTTATTTCTGTCTTAGTGACTGTTCCTTTTCTCCAGTTACGTTTCTCTTGCATCTTATCAATGCTGAAGGACCAGGAGCAAAATAAGATATTTAAGTGTTTTGACCAGTTATACCAAAAAAAGAAAAAAGAAAAAGAAAAACAAACAAACAAAAAAAGCTCTGAGCCTGTTCCTTCAGCCAATCTGTTCATGTATTTCCTCTCACCTTTATCTCTTTAGTCTTACTGAAGCAACTGAGTAGCTGTTTATCTCCTTGGAGAGAGAAAACAGACTGCCAGTGTTCTGGCAGATTTGAGTGCTGTGGTCTGGTGTGATGTATCGATTCCAGTAGAACACACAGACTGTATTTACAGTCTACAATATAAGAGAGCTACAGCCACACCACCAAGAGAGGGTGAGCGCTTCCAGGAGACGGTTAGTACCAGCCTGGTTTGGATGTTCTGCTGTATGGCTCACTACCTGTCATTCCACGTGTCTGGGTGGAATTTTGGCTCAGTCGGTGGCATTAGAGAGGATTAAGATAGGAGAAAGTGTAGAGTTCCAGGGATGGGACATGGCAGGAGCAGAAAAACATATTTCGGTTTCAGCTTTTGATGTGCTGGGGACAGGACATGGAAAGGGATTAACAGTTACAATCCCTAATCTTGTTCCCCACTTAAAAATATTTATTTAGAACATTGGGAAGATGCCCCAGTATTCTTAGGGACTAGTTTGGCCTTACCAACTATACCAACTATTACAGACATATTTTTCATGACACCTTCTTCTGTTCCCATTTACTGGGAGAAATGGCAGCATCACCATGTGTCAGATGTACCCCTAGCCTAGCACACTAGACTACTAGCCATCTTACCTTAGCACTTGATCAAAAAGAAAGTCTTAGTTCTTTGTCTCTCATCCCGTGTGCATTTTCTTATTTCTCCATCTGGAAACTCTTGTTGCCCATGAAATGGGGGGGCCCAAACTGCAAAGCTCTGATGCTGCAGTTCTCTTTCTACAGAAGCATTTAACAGCCTGGGTTTGTTGATAAGGATGCATTTGGTCTATCTCCTGATGCCATTGTAGAACATGTTTATGTCAACAGAGTATAATCCCTACACATTGTGGATATAAAGATAACTTAGACATTATAGTGCACATTTTACAATAATATTCAGAGAAGACAGAAGTATATTAAGAAACCCAGGATTGGATATTCAGCAATATGATAGGCTTGATATCTGAATGGCCTGAGTTACAAAGTATCTTTTTTAAAAAAATATTTTTTATAAAAAAAAAAAAAAAAAAAGCATGTTTCTCCGACAGTAGGAATATTGGCACTGACTGTCTCCCAAGCTTCTGCTGAGCTGTTCTGAGAACCACTTCTAATTTTCAAAACCTAGAGGCATTATACTTTTAGTGCAACTTTTTCAAAGAAATAACAAAGAATGTGATCTGTATTGGAACATGACATATAGTCACACCAACCTCTAAAGAACAGATTAAACCAGTCACAGTGACACATCTTCACACCATGTAAAGAAATATTCTGCAACACCAGGGTACTGAATTAATTTCACTATGGCCTAAGGGAACTTCACTGTAGTTGGGAAACACTTAAAGGGGTATATCTTTAGAAATCTAATAAAAGAATTGGGCAAATGTTAAATGTACTACCACAAAAGAGAATCAAGCAAAAACGTATTCCCTCCCAGTCTTAATAAAGCATGCACTTGGTGGGGCTGGAGGGGTAGAGAGTTGGCTACCTTGGAGATATATAACAATATGCTTTTGGATTTACCCATCCCCACATTGAGAAATCATCATTTAAATTCTGTGGTAGAAACAAACATAAACCCTTCTGGAGGGATGCTTTGATGGAGTCCAGTGGGACGCTTTCTCCACATAAAACATAAGCTTCTCTTCCCCTCCAGCCATCTAAAATCCCCAAAGTACACACATTCGAGTCACTGTTGAACAATGTAGGAAAAATAACCAAAGAGTTTCAGTACCAGGCCGGTGTTAGTGGCGCACGCCTTTAATCCCAGCACTCGGGAGGCAGAGGCAGGTGGATCTCTGTGAGTTCGAGGCCAGCCTGGGCTACCAAGTGAGCTCCAGGAAAGGCGCAAAGCTACACAGAGAAACCCTGTCTCAAAAAACCAAAAAAAAAAAGAGTTTCAGTACCAGGCTTGACAATTCACATATTTAAATGGGAGGGGGCTCTATGTGGTCACTGATCGGGAAAAGATCAGATGAGAAGCATAAAGATGATTTCTGCTGAAAAAGTCTGCGGAGAAATTAAAAGAACCAGAGATGAATCTCAGAGCAATGAACTGGAAGGTGAAGCTAAAGAAATATTTGCTGAATGTTACATATTCCTTTTCCTCTGAACACATCTCTGAGAAGAGATGGAAACACACACACACACACACACACACACACACACACACACACACACACATAGCCACCTGATGAGTCTGTTTTGTCAGTTGTTTGTATGTGGTTTCACAACTGACCACTCTGCATTGGACAGGCCTCTCATTACAGCAAATGATAACCATCACAGAAAGCCACAACTGGATACAGTGCAGACAACAGATCATGGGAATCCCACGCTCACTGAATACATACCCATCACATCTGCATCTGTTGCTCAGGGAACATTGCGGGAGAGTGGGAGGGAAGACTATAACGCTGGAACACCGGGAAGTCCGCTGTAAAACAGTCTCTCATAGAAGTGGCGGCATAAACAAGACTGGAGCAATGTCCATGACATGTAAAGGGGAAGATGTTGTGAGTCCCCTAGAAAAAGAACTATAGGCAGCTAATGACTGTTTGGAGCGGGATAATTAGCCTCTCTCAGGGATGAGCCCCCTTATTTGGTTGAGATTTCTTTTTAAATTAATGAGCTGTAAATCTAATTCTGCAAGTCCATTAAATCCCAAGCAGGGTTAAAAAAAAAATCTATTTTAATCTAGGTGGGCATCTCAATAGTTTAAACTCAAAGGAAAATATCAATGCCAAAGGCAGTAGCGCGATGAATGCAGCAGCAAATCTTACAAAGCCAGGGCAGTAATAGCCTCTTAGAATTCCATGCCTGTGTGTTTCATTTTAAAACAAGAACAAATCAAAGATACTGTGTTTTAGAATATTATTTTAAGATGCGTTACTTTTGTTTACGCTGTGGAACATTTGTTTAATGATGCAAAGATGTGTTGCATTCTTTTATGTTATATTTGTTTAATTCTGTGAAACTGTATTACTTGCCTGTCTAAAACACTGGATGGTCTGTTAACGAGTTGCATGGCCAATAGTGAGGCAGGAGAAAGAATAGGTGGGCTGGCAGACAGAGAGAATAAATAGGAGGTGAAATCTGGGAGGAGAAGATCTAGGAGCAAGAGAAATAAGAGGACTCAAGGGGCCAGCCACCCAGCTACACAGCAAGCCACAGAGTAAGAAGTAAAGAAAGGGATACAGAAATGAAGGTAAAAGCCCAGAGACAAAAGATAGATGGGATAAAGTTAAGAAAAGCTGGCTAGAAACAAGCCAAGCTAAGGCTGGGTATTTATAATTAAGAATGGCCCTCCATGTGTGATTTATTTGGGAGCTGGGTGGCAGGCCCCCCAAAAGAGTAAAGAACAAAGAGTAAAAGAGCAAAGAGTAAAACATAACCAACAACAATACTAGGTAATGAAAAAGTGACAGTATTTTTACAGGAAGCAAGTCCTCACCAACAGGCCTTGTAAGAACTTCCTTCAGAGAGGAAGATGAAAACTCAGGGAGAGCTCTTACACCTGCGGGGTCCGAGGAAATGATGAGAACAAAGGAGCCATGTGGGGAGTATAAAGAAATGTGGACAAAACTGGGATAGCAACAGGAATGAATATGTTAGAGGGTCAAAGACATAAACTAATGTGTTGTACAACAGGACAGGTGCGATGTGGGTAGATTGTGGTCTTCTGCAGGACCATGCATTGTTCAGAGGTGAAGGAAGCGTGCTACTTACTTTTCTTTCTGCCTTGACAACATACCTGGAAAAAGCAGCTTGAGGAAACAAGCTAGTTTCACTCGCAGCTTGAGGGTACAGTCAGTCCATCACAGCAGGAAAGGCAGAGCTGTGGGAGCACGAGATAGCCAGTCACATTGCAACCACTGTCAGGAAGCAGGGAGCCCCTGCTCAACCCACTTTCTTCTGTTTACTCACTTCAGGATCCCAGCCATGGGTGGGTTTTCCTACCTCAGTAAACAGAATCTAGAAGTTTGACTCCTGCATGCTTTTGGATCCTATCAAGTTGACAGTCAATACTAGCCATCACAAAGAGCTATCAGAATTTAACTGAAAGGTCTTAAACTCAGGATAGCTAATACAGATTTGATTAAAAACTATATGTTTAATGCCCAAGCAAATAGAGCACAGAATGTGAAACCCAGAGAGCCATAAGGATTTTCACAGAAGTTTGATAGATGAAAACCCACAGGAATTAGATATCCAAATGAATGATGCTACTAATCTTTGAAGTTCTACCTATAGAAAATTTACAAGAGATATATCATACACACACCCATACACAAAACTGAGTTGGTGGGAAATTAAATATTGGGAAAATATAAGACAAGTAAATAACCAAAAGTGATGGATTCACTGTATTAATATCACTTCAAGTAGCCTTTTAAAACAAAGACTTTATTAAGAATCAAAAAGTTCATTATATTATATAAAATGCAACTTACCAGGATATAAACAGACAAAATTTGTTTGTATATGAATTTGTGTAATCTAAGATCTCATACAAGAAAACAATGAGCAAATTCAAGCAAAAATGGACATGTTTACTCTCATAATTGGAGTTGCATAGAATTCCTAATTTTAAGGGACATGCAGATAAAAATGATCAAGATTATAGATAATTTAGTAACATGATCTATGCATATATCAAACCCAGTAATCAGAAGTTGCAGAATACAGATTTTTCTCTAGAATGCACAGACTTTCAAGGAAGCTGACCAAATGAGATCCCATGAAATGTGTCTCAGTTGATTTCATATCATTAGTATCAATGTGTGTTTTATGTTCTCAAACAGGAGACAGAGAAGCTAGAGAGAAAAAAGAAATTGCCAGAAGAAATTAAATTTAAACAACAAAAAAATCCTGTTACCTTTCCCTACTCTCTATAATACCCATTAGTTTCTGGGGAAACTCAGTGACAACACGAAGCTCCTATCCTTTCAAACTGTGTATTAATGTAGGAAAAAAAGGGGGGGATCATTCTTGTGGTGACATCATTCTGTTTTCACTGCTCTGTTTTTTTTGGTTTTTTGTTTTTTGGTTTTTTTTTTAACTCAGCAGGCAGTCACAGATTGGTTGCCCCAGAGAACACACAGGTGTCTCCCTGTAACAGGTTACCAATATAAGAACATACCTAAAACAAGGGCTTCATAAAAGAAGCAGCTGGCCCTGTGTCACCTCGATTCACACCCCGCCGTCTTTTATCCAGCGGCTTGTTCATCCAGAATTCAGCTAAGCAAGAATCAAGGCAGTGAATGAACAGCCAGAAATACTAGTTCTTAAAGCTGATCTGCCTTATTCATAGAAAAAAATAATTGGCGGTCTCAGTGAGTGCCTTCTGCCTTTCATTAGACGCTATTGTGGAGCAGCTCAGAGTCCTGGTTCTCAAATGGCTGCAAATTACAAAGGGGAGGAAGCTGCTGGCATGAGGGTGACAGCAGTTAGTGACAACCTGGCTGTGGGATAAACAAAACGGTAGGAAAGTGACTTCACTAGAAAATAATCTAGAGCCATTCAGGTAGGCGCCTGTGTCCCTCCAGTGCATCAGTGTTACAGCCAAAGAGGGCTCTGTGTGTGTGTGTGTGTGTGTGTGTGTGTGTGTGTGTATATCTGTCTGTCTCTGTGTGTATGTGTAAATGTGTGTATCTGTCCATGTCTCTGT
>CABHPP010145060.1:0-14317 GCA_902168425.1 Peromyscus attwateri
GGCATCTTGAGAGGAAAAGAATGAAAACGGCAGATTCAAGAGAGGCATTTTGAATTAGGATCTGGAGTTACCTGTAGGGGGAGAGACCTGGGAAAGAGAAGGCTAGCGTTTCAGTCCTGGGTGGGATAGAGGGACAGGGGCCTCCATGTGTAAGCACTGGACCTTCAGCTGTTCTTTGTAGCCCAGCACCCCCTCCCACACACACTGGATGGAAACATTCTGGGCTTATTTCCATTGTCAGAAAGCTGGAGTCACTTAATGTGCACCTTGCTGGCGTCATTCTAGCTATCCCTCTTCAGGTTCTTATGAGTTCAGTTGGCCTCAGCCTCTGATACAATCAAGTTTCTGAATGGGCAAAGCTGAGGACCCACTCCCCGCTTCCCCCTTTCCCATGCCTAGTGTCTTGTCATGAGGTCCCTTGGGTGAGCTTCCTCATCTTGGGAGTGTGCATGAGGAACATCAAGAGTAATAAACCGGAGGCTTTGTTTTCTTTCATGTTACCAGTTGCAAGTGTGAGTTATTGGGGCTGGCACAGCTGGAGAGTATCAAACCCGCCAAGTCTGCATTTTAGGGCTAGTTCTGCCACTGGGTGTGTCTGTTAGATCGATGAACAGCTACAGTCTCGATCTCCCCACTTGTTAAAAGGACCTCCATTAGTGCTTAGAAGGAGGTGGCAGCGATGGACATTTAACTAAAACACATGACCGGTGCCTGCAGAAATATTGTGTTTACTGAAAACTTAACAGAAAGAAGATCCCAAAGGCAGCTGGTGCGCCTCGGGGTGGACCCTAAGTTCCAGTGTCTCTGGGACCCCTCAGTCTCCCTGCACCGCTATCCCAGCACGGTTACTATGCGCGTGAGCGTCCATAGCAACCGCCTAGGGCGGGGCTACCTTGCTGGTGCCCAATCCGCTCCCTGAGGGGGACCCTGGCTGCCGTTGAGTGGTCCACGGTTTGAGGTCACAAGGGGGCGGGGCGATCCGGCCTCTAGGGAGGCTGAAGGTCGACCGCACGCATAGGTGAGTGGTCTAGGAAGGGCGCCCTGGGTGGCAAGGCTGTGGCACCTGCCTAGGAGTCCTGGTTGTCTCACCCTCGGTCCTCAGGCAGCCCTGGCCCGCTGCTCCGCCCCGCGGTCCAGGGAAGGGGCATTCATTCTCTTTATCATCTGCTTCTCCAAGGTGTAGCCATTCCCTCCTCCCCTTGCTATCTCAGTCCTGGCTTCCAAGAGACCCAGAGGAAGACACATATCTGAAATTCAAGCCAAGGCTGGTATCCTCTGGCACTCCTTGTCCCAGGGCCACTTTCGGGTTAAATCTTCCTTGCATTTTGGTGCTTAAAACCAAGCCCCTCAATACCATTCCTGGTGCTTATGGAGTAATAAGCAAACACTTGAGAACCGAGGAACATTCTTTGCTTGGTTATTGCTGACAGGAAATTGTTTTATTGACAGGTAAAGCATTTGAGGAATGTGGTAAAATACTCTATTCCATTTATAAATGAAATATTTCACACAATAATTCAGTGAGCAGCATCTGTATGCCAAGTCACCCCATCCACCCCTTAAACTGTCACAAGCACAGCCCTCTCCTTCCCCAGGGCACTCGCCTACCAGAATTTAGTGTTTCCTTATACTCTGCGTATTTTATACTTTTATCATGATATATTTATCCAGATGCCAACACATGGTGTTGCTTTAAGTTTATGTAATGATCTGTAACAGACACTCTGTGTCAAGTGTGCTATGAATTTGCCTCCCATCACCTGTACATCTTCTTGCTCATAGGCTTTTTGTTTGCTTCCTTAAAAATACTGGAGACAGATCCTGGTGGTGGTGGTGCACACTTTTAATCCCAGTGCTCAGGAGGCAGAGGCAAGCGGATCTCTGTGAGTTCAAGGCCAGCCTGGGCTGCAGAGTGAGTTCCAGGAAAGGCACAAAGCTACACAGAGAAACCCTGTCTCAAAAAACCAAAACAAACAAACAAAACAAAACAAAACAAACAAACAAAACAAAACAAAACAAAAAAACTAGAGACTTGGACATTCTTAATTGTTTCTGCATTTGGGTATCTCTGGGTATACAGTTGTGGCAATAAAAGTAACTGGGAGTGTCCTTTCCAGTGTCCTAGATCCTGTCACTGACAAGAATTATTTTGCATTTTTTGTTTGTTTACAGATAATTAAGCCTTTCCTATGTTTTTATTTAACTTTGAAGTTGCAATGTTTCATATTGAAGTACAAGTCATTGCTTCTAATTTTGGTGTTTGTTTAAAAGGTGAAAGCTTTATAGGATCTGAAGAGACAGCCTCATTAACTGATATTTATTGTGTGTTTCTGGTCCTATGAGACAGACACTGTGTTAGCCACTAGTGGACCTGAGGGTCTGTATGGGAAGCTTTCAAGCCCATGCCTGCTACTGATCTGAAGCCATGTGTGGAGCAAAGCAATACAGTCTCTGCATGTGGGTCTTCTGGAGAAGATGTTTTATAGGCTTCTGTTTTAAATATTTATGATCCTAAAGTCTTGACTAAAATGTGCTGATAAAAATACATCCATTCAAGTCAAGCCCGTCTTCTGAATTGTAAATGGATCTTTCCAGTACTTGTATTCTCTTTGGATTTGGTTCTATCTTTAGCAAATTAATATTTATAGATGATCACTATAGTATTTTCAGTATGTTAGTACCTGTTGACCACACTTTAAATGAATAAAGTCCAACACAGTTTAACATTGTAACACCTCTCATTTCTTCAAATGCTCTTTGGTGGTTACAAAATATATTTTTTTAAATCTATTTATTTATTTGAGTTCTGGCTGTCCTGGAAATTGCTGGAACCAGGCTAGTCTCAAACTCATAGAGATCCACCTGCCTCTGCTTCTTGAGTGCTGGGATTAAAGGCGTGCACAGCACATCTGGCCCAAAGTTTAATTTAAAAACAAACAACAACAACAAACCAATTGAATGGTCTACAGGATGATTTCCATGGCTACTTTCAGCCATTTTCCCAAAGAACTCATTGAATATCCTTGCAGATATGAGATAAATACAGTGTTAACAATCTTACTAAGTGTTGCACATACACGCATAGAGAGTGACTGAGAATTTGGAGAGCTAACTCTGTAACAGACACAATCAGCAAATGCATCCAGGTTATTTTGAAAACTGAGGGCGCTAGTTCTTCCTTAAAAGTTTGATGGAGGTTGGGCATGTCTGCACTCAAGAGTATGAGGCAGGAGAATCATGAGTTACAGACCATACTTTGTTAAATTAGTTAAAATTTGGTAGATGTCATGACTCTTCTTGTGTCTATGACTAAATACCAGGCCAAGAGCAACTTAAGGAAGGAAGCATTGATTTGGGCTACAGTTTGAGGGGGTGTTGCCCATCTTGGAAGGAAGAAATGAGGCAGTCGGTCACATTACACTTTGTACACATTCAGGAAGCAGACACCTACAGGAAATGGAGTGGGGTCATATAACCTACTGTCAACTTTCCAGTGACTCACTTCCTCAAGAGATGCTCCACCCCCTTAAAAGTTTCACCATCTTCCAGAACAGGGCTGCCTGCTGTGAAACAAGGGTCAAAAACGGGAGCCTATGGGGGACATTTCAATCCAAACTATAACAGACTTTACCAGTGACACCGTCTAGGACTGAAATTTTCTTTGAGAAAAGGTTATAAATTATACATCCCATTTGATTACCATAGGGCTCTGTGGGTTGTCAGTCTCTTCTTCAGTCAGTTTTGGTCATTTGTATCTTTCAAAACCTTTACTTGGGCTGGAGAGGTGGCTTAGTGGAGTAAGTACTCGCTGTGCAGGATGAGGCTCGGAGTTCGGATCCCTAGAACCCGCATCAAGGCTGAGTAGGTGTAGTGGTTCCTACAGTACTGGACCGAGGTGTGGAGACGGGGGATCTTGGCTAGCTGGTAATCTGGATTAGCTGGTACTGGAGATCCCAGTGTTCAGCAAGGTACCCCTTCTCAATTCATGGAGAGTAAACGAAGAGGGCATCCCATGTCAGCATCAACTTCCGGTCCCCACGTGCATGCGCAAACACACGTGGTCACACACATTTGAGTTGAATTTAGCTCCTCTGGTTTGGCTGTAAGCACCTTTATGGTCTGAGCCAGCCCCTGCGCCTGTGCGGTCCACTGTTAGCATAAAGTTGGGAGCGTGTTGCCTTATCAGCTTTTTCAGGTCTACTCGTTTGGTGGTAACATTCCTCTTCCATTCCTAAGTTGTCCTCTTTTTATTTTGGTAAGTCTAGCCACTTTATTAATTTTATTGACAGTTTCCTTTTTTTTCTATTTATCCTTTGTTTCATGGATTTTTCTCTTTGCTATTTCTTCCTTCTGCTTTGGGTTTATTTTGTTTTTTATTTCTTAGATTAAAACACAGGTCATTGATTTGAGCTCATTATTTTCTAAAATGAATGAAACTATACCCTTTGCTCTAGTAGCAATTATTGCCAATTTTCATAGGCTGTGTTTCATTCAGTTAAAGATATTTTCCTATTTCCCATGCTATTTCCTCATTGATTCATGATTTTTTAATAATTGTGTTGTTTAATTTTCTATTATTTCAGAAATTTCTAAGTGTCCTTTGTTGACTTATAACTTAATTTTGATACATTCAGAAAACATTTAACTTGCATGGTTTTGGTAGTTTAGGATTACTGAGATTTGGGGCTGGTGAGAGGCCTGCTGCATTGGTGGGCATTCTCTGTGCAGTTGGAAATAGTGTGCAAGACTGCATTTGGGGTGGAGTGCTTTGTGGATACCTTAGGTCCAGGTTATTGGAATGAGTGTTAGCCAGTATATCTTTTCTATGAGTTACTGACAGAAGAGTGTTGGCTATCCAACTGTAATTGTGGATTTGCCTGTGCCTTATTTCAGTCTTGTCAATCTTGGTGTTATGTATTTATGTCAATGATTACATAGACATTTAAGATGGCTGTATCTGTTAAAATGTTATTTTCATTTCTTCTTATTATGTGTATGATATGTGTGCGAGTACTGGTGGGCAGGTGTGGAGGTGAGAAGACAAGCCTGGGAGTCAGTTCTCTCCTTTCATCTTTATATGGATTCCAGGAATGGACCTCAGATCTCCAGGCTTGGACAGCAAAGCACCACTACCCACTGAGCCATCTTGCCTGCTCTGGCATCTCTCTTTGAATGACCCTTTTATTCATTTTTATCTTTGGTCTTGAGATTTACTTGGCTTGATAGTAATATAGTAAACACAATGTTTTATTACTCTTTACATGTTGTATGTTTTCCTATACCTTTATTTTTAAATTATATACTTTACATTTCAAATGTTTTTTTCTAGACAACATACAATTAATATTACTATTTAAAATCATTCCTCAATTGATGTGGAGGCTATTTAATATAAATATAATTTATAGTATAGAGTCCTGTCTGTCATCTTGATAGTTTTGCTTTTCTTCATCCTATTTTTTATCCTCTTTAAAATCATGTCTTTGCTATCCCTTCTCCTCCTCCTTCATTTGACTCCTCAGTTGGAGCTCTTTTTTTTAAATTATTATTTTGTAGAGATTACTTCAGGACATCAATTTTAAAATGTTTTGGTCTTTGGGCCAGAACTCTTTTACAAAGTAGAGCCATTGATGACCCCAGACATGCAGATCCGCACACCATTCACATTAAAGCATCGTTGTGCGAAGCAAAATAAAATATATTGGCAAGAGTGTTGCTGTCTTACAATTGTGGCGTGTTCCTTTAATTCCTAGTTTGGCGTTTCATTCGCTCTGTTGTAACACCACATGTGACATCACCCCTGGAAACTCCATGGTAAACCTATGAGATTATAGGGTTAAAGATGGTGACTGTCCCTGAGGGTTGACTACAAAAATAATGTCGATGTTTTCACTGCTGGAAAGCTTTTCGGCACACCTGTTGGTCCTTCGTTACCTTTTGAGAATGGCGGTTCTGAAGTATGCAGTGTGTATTTTAATATATCACAGGCTATGTTTAAGTTCTATCATTCATTTCAACCATACAACCCTTAAAATAGTATACTTTCCCCCAAACTCTCCAGATGTGCTCTTATCATATAGTTTGCTTCTATTTGATAAGTTATACAATATCTTTATTATTTTTGCCTTAAGCAACTATCCTTTAAAGACACCTGGAAGTTAGAAAAGTTTTACAATGCTAGCACACATCCTCACCATTTCTGGCATTCTTCATTCTTTGTGTTGGATCCAAGGCTCCATCTGGGATAATTCCCTTTGCCTGAGTAAGTTCCTTTGCAAGCCTGTTGCTGATGAATCCTTTTGGTTTTTCTTTGAAAATCTTGTCTCTTGCCTTACTCTTTTGAGGGATGTGTTGGTTGGGTTTATGTGTTTGTGTCAGTTTGACACAGTGTAGGTCATCTGGGAAGAGGAAACCTTGACAAAACGCCTCCATCAGATTGGCCTGGAGGCAAGGCTGTCGGGCATTTTCTTGAGTACTGATGGATGTGAGGTGGTCCAGTCCACTGTGGGCATTTTCAGCCCTGAGCAGATGATTCAGAGTTGTGTGGAAAAGTAAGTTGAGTAAGCCATGGAGAGCAAGCCAGTAAGCAGCATTCCTCTGTGGTTCCTGCCTCTGCCCCTGCTTGAGTTCCTGCCACAACTTTCCTCAACTGACAGACGATAATCAGGGTATATAAGCCCTTTCCTCCCCAAGTTACCTTTGGTCATGGTGTTACCACAGCCATGGAAAGCAAGCTAGAACGGGGGACATTTCACTTGGTAGATGTAGCGAGCACATACCCCAGTTACGGGGGAGGAATAATCACTCTTAATTCAGACTTGGTATAACACTCATTTATTCACACAATAAGATTACAAGCAATATTCATCCCGTTTTCCAAATGGAAGCGGGAGTACCTCTCCAAGTGTACAGGTCCAGACTCGCCACGTCTGTTCCTCTGGATCTTGGGTCAGCCTTCCTCAGGTCAGCCACGTCTGCACTGGGGACAGGATCTCACGTCTCTGCCAGAGGAGAGTCGTCTCGCACGAGGGCCTGACGAGCTCTGTTGGTCGGGTCTGAGGCTTCATCTTTTATATTCTTTCCTGGCTAGGTTTCTAGTCTTATCCCTACTTCCACACATAGCTTATAGCTTATCACTACTCCATTTGTGGTTTACTTACATCACTCTATTGCTTATCACTCCTGACCAGGGTTGTTCACCCTAGGCCTTACATGTTCCTTACAGTAGAGAATTTCTGCCTCATGCTTTCTTCCAACCTTTTAAAGACTTTGTTCATGGCTAGCATGCAGCTCAGTTGTTGGAATGCTTGCCTAGCGTGGGAAAGACTACGGGTTTGATGCCAGGCACCACAAAAGAAACATTAGGGGAAGACTGTTGTCTGGCCCGAGTAGTTTCTGACAATCCTACGTTCCTTCTATTTATTCTCTCTACTTGTCATGTTGTTGTTCTCTGATTCTAAGCTTTTTCTTTAGGCCTGGCCTCCAGCAATTCAATTTGGATGAGCCTTGGGGCGGCACTAGGGTATGTGTATGCCTGCGTGTGTACCTGTGTTTATCTTTTTTTCAGTTTGTGGAATTTCTGTACTTTCATAGCCATCTAGAGATTACGATAGTTTCCATCACATGT
The DNA here is from genome assembly GCA_902168425.1 of Peromyscus attwateri. Lineage (NCBI taxonomy): Eukaryota > Metazoa > Chordata > Mammalia > Rodentia > Cricetidae > Peromyscus > Peromyscus attwateri. Next base: position 7,628 of record CABHPP010145060.1, read on the forward strand.
GGAAGGTATTCAGTTATTTCCTCCAGCATCTGGTCCCTCTCCTTATAACCTCACAAAGGCCCAGTTCCCGCTGCCCCTTCGGTTTTCGCTTTTTCTTTCAGTTAAAGAAACCCTCTGTTTCCTGTTAACGAGGCTTAAGTGTGCTGTGTCCAATCTGCTGTCGGCCCCATGTGTGAGGCTGAGGACATACTGTCAGCATTCGTCCTGCCTGTTTGACTGCCGGGGTCCCGGCTGGCTCTTCCCACCATCGTTCTTTTTTTTTTTTTTTTTTTGGTTTTTCGAGACAGGGTTTCTCTGTGTAGCTTTGCGCCTTTTCTGGAACTCACTTGGTAGTCCAGGCTGGCCTCGAACTCACAGAGATCCGCCTGGCTCTGCCTCCCGAGTGCTGGGATTAAAGGCGTGCGCCACCACCGCCCGGCCCCACCATCGTTCTTGCTCCGACATTCTTGCCGTTTCCAGACTTGCTCCTACTGACAGATTCTCCCTAACTGTGGCCCGTATTTTCCGCCTGTCAGCATATAGGTAACTTTTGACCAGATGGTGGACACTGCGATGCGGCACGGTTGAGTGTCTTGATGTTGTCAGGCAACCATGTTACTTGCGGGCCAATCTGATCACCCAGAGATCTGTCCTCAGGTTTTGCCCAAGTGAGTCCTCAATACGCTATTCTTGCCTTTGCATCATGATGGGAAACTATCAGACAAGAACTAGTTAGAGAGAGAAGATGAATTTGGGCTCAGGGTTTCAGAGGGTGCTTGCTTGGCCCCATGTGCAGGAAGGTAGCCGGAGAGTATGGCTTGGGAGGGCTGTTGTCCATGGCCAACCAGCAAGCAGAGGGTGTGCCAAGCAGCCAAGGGTGACACACCCTCAAGGACTTGCCCCTAGCAGTTTACGTCCTCCAGCTAGAATCTGCATCCTAAATGTTTCTACAACCTCCCAAAGCAGCACCACCAACTGGGGACCAGGCAGCAAACCTGACCCCATGCCTGACATCTCATGTTCAATCCATAATAAGTGTTTTCACCCCAGGGACTTCAAGTGTGTGACCTTTCTGACATCTTCACTGGCTGCCTCTGGGAACATGATAGATTCTAATCTTGCTCGCCTAAGTTCAGAGCGCATCCCGACCTTTATGCTCTAGAAATAGTTCAGCTAACAACTCCGCCCCCAGGGTTTGGCAAAGTTTGAGGAGGGTCCCTGGATGCATGTGCTGATTATGCCTAATTAGAGGCTCACATGCATCCCTGGGTGGGTTCTAAGCGGTCTTTGTGTAGCTTACGTTTTCTCGAGTTCTGCTTTAAAACTTCTAGCTAGCTCTTGAGGCTTCTCCAGAGTCTGGCCACTTTCTCAATACATAGAGCCTGCCAAGCTCTGGTCCATTTCATGTGTGTTTCCCACGGTGATCTGGAAATTGCCTCCAAGCACAATGGTGCAACCATCAGAGGGCTCCCTCGTTATTGGTCGCGTGGTGCCTGTGGACCAGTGTGTGAGAGGCGCTGTCCCACATATTGGATTCAGGTTTTTAGCGGTGCCATTTTGACCAGTCTACCACAGGCTGTCAGTAGGAATCCTGTTTGAGTTTTCAATTTTTCTTAGGCTGTGATACTTTCAGATTCCTTTACCAATAACAGCCCAAATTACATGACGGTGCAGAACTTTGGTAAAACATCACCAAGGGATGGTTTTCATTCCAACTTCCTGGGTGGCTTTAAAGGATGGCTGGAGCTCCAGTTGTGGTTATAACATAGTTGGTCTTTTGGAATTCATCACCACACGTGAATTCTACATCCTGTCCATCAGTCCAGATCCTCAGCCACCCTTTCCCTAAAACAAAGTTCTCTCTGTGTGGCTTTTTCTTAGTCCATGTGTTTCATATTGCTTTTGAACCTGCATTTCCATGGCTGTGTGGTTTCATTTGTGACAATTCTGGATTGTGATATTTCAAGATGCCAACATTGCAGGTATTAGAAAAATCCATGTGGCATGCTGCCCTTCAAATCCCACTGTCAGAGTACCAGTGATCCTCTGGATTTGGGATCCTTTATTGTCAAGCTTTAACCAAAGCCAAATAGAAAGGTTTTTGTTTGTTTGTTTGTTTGTTTTTGGCTAGAAGAAAACTATGTTATTTTTGGATATGACAAGGGAAACAAATTAGAAGGAAGGCAGCCTTAAGGTCCCCAACACCTCAAGTTGCTTTGAACTTGTTTTTCCAGAAAAGCAATATTTAAAGTTTCGAACTGAAGTAAAGAGTTGCCAGTATAAAGTGATTAGGAGCAAAAGGAAAGGATTCAGCAAATAGGGAAGAAAAAGTGTTACCTGGGCCACTCCGGCATGAGCAGCTATTCTATGATGTGGTCTGGGTGGATTTTACCTTGACACAGTTCTACAAATCAGTTATTCTGTGGTTTTGGTTGAAAGGCGTTGGTATATAGCTATTTAATCTTTGAGGGACTTATTTCTTTTTATCGACATAGTGCATCAAATTGAATATGACTTGATTCTTCTCTCTTTTTAGCAACAGGTCTATAGACATTACCTCCCCAGAAGAATTATACTTATGTTCCAAAAAGTGTGTCACAGTGTATGGTGTCCTGGTCTTCCTAGCAGCCCTAGATATGTATTTAACTAAAAAAAAAAGTATATTCTAGAATGATACATACTGTGATTAGGATAGCCCGGTAATTCGGTGTCTTGTATTCAAAAAGCTCTGCACATATAAGTGGCACATCAGTAGATGTCTATAGTATATAAACAACACATATATCTACATGCCAATGGAATAATTTGAAAAACTACAACCAATAACGAGCCAGCCACAGTGACTCCTTCTGAGTAGTTAGTGGACTTTTAGGGGAGAAGGGAGACTCACTTTGATATCATTTACTCCTTTCAACTGGTAATTTAAAAGTTAAGATTTATTGGCCCAACCTCGTCCCAGCGATCCCAATACCTAAGCACCCTTTTAGACACGTGGCTGGTCAACAATTTCTATATTGGAGGCTCTTAGAGGGGGTGTCTCATACTTTCATTGAAATTTCTGCACACCAGCCACCCCACGGCCACCCGCTGACATGGTTATTAGTAGGGCATGATGGGGCAGGGGAGTCGTGCCAAGGAAGTGACTCCTGCAGGGCTGCTCTGACAATCCAAAGAAGAGAGTGCTGGTATCGATCCCTTGGACTTGTAGACGAAGCAGCGGAAGGTGAATTTGCCCTGTTCTTCTACAGCAGGGGCAGGATTCGGTTAAGTGTCTAGTTAACTATCTGTTTAAACACAAAGCCACACTCTTGATTCGAGTTTGCACTCAATACTATCAGTCTTCTATTTTAAAACATTTGAATTTCAAAAATTCAAATGGCCGATATAGAAACATACTACCTTCATACATTTTAGAGACACAGGGATGGAAATTTTTTTTGAAATTGTCACCAAGAAGTACTGATGACATGTGAGAACAGGTATCTAATGAGCCCGGGAGCACCACAGCTGGTACTATGTTTAATGTAATCTATTATGGGTATGCGATATAAGATTAAGTGATATGATATTCTTTCCCTTCCTTGTTCCCTCTCTCCTTCCTTCCATCCCTCCTTTGCAGGAGAGATTTTCAGATTGTGCTTGGGCACCATGGAGCTTTTAGGTTCTACGTTAACGGCTACGTATGCCCGCCCGCAACCAGCACCAACCAGTTTTCTACCAGCCATTGGTACCATGACGTCGAGCTATCGGGACCGCTTTCCCCATCGTAATCTGGCACACAGCTTGAGCCTGCCATGGAAACCGAACACATACTACAAAACGGCCTCCAACTATCCGACTTTGGCCCCATACTGCACGCGAGCTCAGAGAGTGTGTGAGAGCACTATGCTCCCCTTCATGTCCAACAGAACCACCCTCTTCACAAGGTACACTCCTGATGACTGGTATCGGTCCAATTTAGTCAACTACCAAGAGTCTAACAGCTCACGGCATAATTCAGAGAGACTCAGAGTGGACACATCTCGCCTCATTCAAGACAAATACCAGCAAATCCGGAAGACGCAGACTGCCACTACCCAAAACTTGGGAGAGCGTGTCAATGACATAGCGTTTTGGAAATCTGAAATCACGCATGAGTTGGATGAAATGATTGGTGAGACGAATGCGCTTACGGATATTAAGAAAAGGCTGGAGAGGGCTTTGACAGAGACTGAAGCCCCCCTGCAGGTGAGGATGAGAGTTGGGGTAAAAGGTGCTGCAGCTCAGTTATTGCAGAGACACACTCATCCATAAATTTGTAAGTGGGATCGGTAATGGCCAAGCCTTTGCCATTTTACTCCTATCACACATAGGGAGTTTCTGAGCGAATTCTGAAAGCAAAGCAGACGAAAGAATCGCCATCAGGCGATACAGTGTTTTCAGTTCAATGTGTCATCTTATTAGCTTTAAAAAAGGCTGGCCTGATCTTTGCAGGTCTAGATTAAGATGAAAATGGAAGAAACTATTCGTTTGAGAAATTTTTAATTTAATGGGAACTGGGCAGATGGCTCAGCTGGTGAGACTTTTGCCTTGCAAGTAGGAAGACTTGAGGTCGATCCCCAGGACCCATATGGAACATCAGGACATGGTGGTATGTGCTGGGGAGGTGGAGGCAGGTGGATCACAGGGGTCACTGGCCAGCCAACCTAACCCAATCAGTGAGTTCCAGGCCAATGAGAAACTCTGTTTCAGAATGAGGTTGATGGTATCTAAGGAAGCACAACCCTCAAGACATAACATTTACATACACATACACACACATGCATGCACACACACATATGGAAACCTGCACACATACATACACACAAAGAAACCTGCATACACACACAAACACATACATATGCACACATATACCTGCACACAAATATATGCACATATACACATGTGTGTACATGCATACACATAAACAGATATACCTGCAGGCACATGCAAACGTGCACACATGTACACATGCACTCATGTGTGTACCTACACACACACACACACACACACACACACACACACACACACTTAAATTAAATTAAATTAAATATTTTCAGTCTGTGTCATGAAGTAAGCCCTTTGTTGATGCGATTGCCGTTCAGGGCACAGATGATCAAATGAGACTCCGTTACAAATCTGTTTAGGATTCTTTTATTAAACAGTAAATGAGGCTGATGCAGGCTGGTTGCCACGGCCATACAGGCAGCGCTCGATTAGTTGCTGGTGTCTGATATGGCTTTGAGTGGGCTCCAGTCACCTATGACCCTTGTACCACACCATGGGCCCTCCAACTCCTTTGTGCTCACCACCACAGAAAGAAGGCATCCCATGCCTAATGCTGGGGAAGGCACAGAAATTAGTATGTAACTCAACAAATGCAGCCAACACCAGTTGTTTCCATATGGAGCACTCGCAGGAGGTCACGTGGTATTTGTAGTGTAAGAGCAGGGCCCAAGGGGCTGCAAGGCTAGTGATCTGAGGAGTCTGCTGGGCATCGATGCCCAGTGTCTCTTCTGTCCCTTTCTCTCTCCACTAACCAGAAATATACAAACACACACAAGCTCCAGAGTCCCCAGGGAGGTAGGGGGCGCTCACATAGGATCTTTTTGGAGTAATTCACCCTGGTTGTTAAGACCCAGAAGGCCTCCAGTGCCTTCCCCGGGACCTAGCTCAGGGACTGAAAATGTCCTGAAAACCACGACCACACACCCTGCTACCTAATTTCTCCAAGATTCTTGGTTGCTTTCCTCACTCCCCTTTCATGATGACTGAACCCTTGACTTGGTTCTAATGTGAGCTCTCTCCTGCAGTCTCTGCCTGAGTGTTCTTGTGGGTCACAACGTGGACTGTCAAAACGGAATCAGAAGGTCCTGATTACAGTCAGTGTTACACGGAAATAAACTTCAAAAGAGAAAATACAAACCACCACTTAATGGGAGGAAGGTTGTTAAAATGTAATAACACAGCAGTGGTTAAATCAGTACAGTGGCCATTTCTAGCTTATGACATTCGCAGCAATGGACACTTGTAACATCTAGGGCCAAGCGTGTACACTTGGGTGTGTCACTACTGGGGCTGTGGAAGAGTCCCGAAAAGCAGTGTGGTGATATCCACTTAAATACTTCTAGTTCCCACAATCCACTAGCTCCTCATTCAGTAAATGTAAATTGTACTACTCAAAAGTAGAAATGTGCTCAGTTAGGGTTCAATACTATATCCCAATATGGCTCACATTTGATGTTTATAAAAGCTTAACATCATACAGGAGTTTTGTGTCATGGAAAAGGTTTTGAGAAAGCATTTCAGCTACATAATGACCTCTCTGACATAATTCATGGTTAGCAATTTATGATGCTATTTTCCATTGTCATCATTAAAATTCTCTGCCTCAAAGGGCATTTTAAAACTTCATTCTAATGTTTAATTTGATCCTAAAAAAACAGTATAAAATTGTAAGGACATTGTTGCCTCCATTTATTAAAATCAACCAAACAATAAAACAGTGATGAGTATGGCTGGATCATATTTTCTACATTTTAATTCTTAATAGGCAAAAGCATATTATTTTTATAATTAGGAAGATAATAAATAATTTTAAAGATGATGGCTTAGATATTTGGCTACACAAATATTTTAATATTTTGAAAATGAATCATTCATTTCTACTTTTTTTCAGTAGAAAATATTTAG
>CABHPP010145060.1:21807-33532 GCA_902168425.1 Peromyscus attwateri
AGAAGAAGAAGAAGAAGAAGAAGAAGAAGAAGAAGAAGAAGAAGAAGGATCTTCTTAAGTTATGCTAATGTCTGTCAGAATAGAAAAGGTACTAGCTGAGCCTGGTGACTTGCAGTCCTCCAAAAGTCCATGCTGGCTATGGTCACACAAAGAAGCAGTGTTGAAAATGCCACTCCCACCCAAAGAAACGATGGCCACGTATATACTGCTGTTATCAAAGATGACATGATACACCTCAGGTAACAAGTCTCACAGAGGCATCAAATTACTACCTGCTTAGTTTGCCCAACCAAGCCTTGGAGTCAGTACTGGGAAGGTTGGTGAGGTTTGCATGCCGCGGTCCTCTGGAGGTGGCATTAGAAGGCTCTATTACTCAGAAATTGGTGAGATGCGCAAACGATTATGGAGGCTGCCTGCCATGGTTTGGTTATGAATGGGGTAGCTATGATCTGAACTCACGACTCCTTTAAGAATTTCAGAATCTACATTTAGCATGTTTCCAAGAGTCTGTACTGATCTCCATTTTCTTTCGTAATCCCAAAATCTGCTGTTATGCCTTGTGTCCTTGGCTTTTTGTGGCCACGACTGTTCCATGCTGAGAGAACTACATCTCTCTGTAAGTCTGCATTGCTGGTTGTCTCTCTCACTTGTATTACAGGCCCTTGCACAAGGTCCTGACCATGTGAATTCACTTGCTTTGGATTTTTGTTGGTGACCCTTTAAGGAGCTTTCTTTTGCTTAAATATATAGTGGGCAGAGCCGACCTCAGCTCCGTGTGGCTTTTCCATTGTACTCTCTCCACTTCTTTTGAATGTGACTGTCACACTCTCAGAAGGCACATCAGCTGAAAATTGAACCTCCCTGGGCACTAACATGGCATCTGAGGCTCTTGACATCTTTGTTTATATGACAAGTTGATGAAGTACCACCCCACATACCTTCCCAGGTTGACTGGCTGGCTCCCCTCTCATCAAAGATGCCATCCCAAGAGAGGAAATCCATGGACATTCTGGTCCTAGATCACAAACAGGATAGATCTTCTAGTCCAGGGTCCCAGCATAATAACCCAAAGCAGGAGGCTCAGCAGCGTCAAGGGGAGGCATCTTTTGCATGCATGTTCTTCTAGAATTCATAAAATACAGATAGTTTGCCCAGGGCTGCCCTCATTCCTACTTTACAAAAAAAAAAGCTAAAGAGTTATGCTACGTGATTTGTCTGTAGGCACAGGCCACAGTGAGTGGAAGCTGCAGGCTCCAGTTCATTCCATTGGAAGCAGTCTTTACCAGGCGATTCCTGTGCCGGGCCTCGCTCAGGGTTCTAGAAGCATAGAGGTGATCAATCATTCAATTGTCCTGCTTCTCACAGGCCACGTACTGACAGCTCTCAACTCTCTGTTTCTAGTATAGATTTTCCCAAATTTCAACAGCCTACTGGGGTCTACGTGTGGGTGTGGAAAGAGCACTCAGGCTTAGTGTGTCCCCCAAGCCCCCTCAGATCCTCCTCCCATCCATATGTCCCTCCACTCCAGTGATGGATTTCCATCAATCCAGTGACTCAGCTGAGCTCTTGATTATCACTGAGGTCCAACCTCCTGGGAGACTGGCTTGGTTCTTAAACACACCCGGAATCTGAATACTTCTTATCTCCTTTGCTGTCCACTTAGTCTCTGCCATCTTACTCTTTCGAGTCACTGCTGTGGTTCCCAGTGGGACTTCCCAGGTCTCAGCAGTCGGTCCTCGGCACAGCGACAGGATGATCTAGTTAAATGGCAAGTCAGCAGTCTCCAGCTTCACTTAGGAGAAAACCTGGGCCTTTGCAACATCCAGCGTCCAACATGTGTGACCTGGTTGTCCTTATGCCAGGGCTCAGCGTCATCTGATGAAACGCCTCCTGACCACCCTGTGTAAAATCACCACCCCTACTCTGGGGCTCCTGGTTCCTCTTTTGTTTTTTACCTTGCTCTTCCAGCCACACCAGCTGCCCATGTAATGTGTGTATTGTCTATGTGTTCATGGAAGGACAAACTCCTCAGAGAAGAGTTTCTGCTGTATTCACTATTTCACAGGCTTACACAACAATTATTTGTTAAATAAACAGTGAATATGAATGAAGATATGTTTCACCTGTTGCCCATGCCCACCTCTCATCCAGGGTTAGTCTCTGGGCTTGACTTGTGGGTCCTCTCTTTCCCTGGAATTCAGGCAAGACTGTATTACTGAGATGCAGGGTCTCTTCTCTCCCAGTAGCTGGGCCACTGGGGCAGAATGCTGGGGTGAACCACCAGTTCCCTGACATCTTCTCAAGCACTCTTGGAAGTTGATTCTGACTCTTTTTTTTTTTTTTTTTTTGGTTTTTCGAGGCAGGGTTTCTCTGTGTAGCTTTGTGCCTTTCCTGGAACTCACTCTGTAGCCCAGGCTGGCCTCGAACTCACAAAGATCCACCTTCCTCTGCCTCCTGAGTGCTGGGATTAAAGGTGTGCACCACCTGGCTGATTCTGACTCTTAATTTATGGCTCCTGGGAAACATCTGAGCCACAACATGGCCTCAAATTTAGGTTGCCAATGGACCGAGGGAAGTTTTGCTGTGTGTGTCTCATGAGTTCTTGGGGAAATTATATTCAAAGCATAGAGAAAGAGGTGAGAATACAGAAGCTGAATAGGAAGGAAGAGAGGAAGGCACAGAAATGGACATATGGCTGCAAACCAGTGTCCTGCTTGGAACTGGTGGTGAGCGTTAGGATATATCATTCTTCCTCCACCTTCTCGCCCCACTTCCCTACACCCCATGGACAGGAAACATGGAAGGGAGGGGAGGGGTGGGGAGGGGCAGGGCAGGGGAGGGTGGGGTCCTTATGACGCACATGTATGACCATCTCCACAGATGCTCCTTTGGAGTGGGAGTTGATTGTTTTGATGGAGGAGAGTTGTGGAAGGTTCCACCTTAAAAGGGCAATGCCTGGTTGTTTGGGAAGTAGTTGCCTGACTGGAAACTTGTCTCTCTTCTCTCCCCCTGGATATTGTAGCTCAAACAGAGCTGCACAGCACGAGCTGGAGAAGGACTTGAGTGATAAACAGACAGCCTACCGGATCGACGATAAATGCCAGCACCTGCGAAACACCTCGGAGGGCGTGAGCTACTTCCGGGGCGTGGAGAAAGTTGATGCAACGTAAGCTGGCCCGTGCCGTTCTGCGATTGTAATGTCATTCTCTCCGCTTCCATAATGATGCAGCATACAAGTCATCCAATCCATTTCTTTTTAAAAATACTATCACAAGTTCCCAAGACTTGGTGATTTATAAGGAACAGAAGTTTCTTAGGTTCATACTTTTGGAATCTTGGAAGTCTATGGGAGCAACTTCTTGAGAGAGGTTTTTTTTTTTTTGTTTGTTTGTTTGTTTTTGAGACAGGGTTTCTCTGTGTGGTTTTGGTGCCTGTCCTGGATCTGGCTCTGTAGACCAGGCTGGCCTCGAACAGAGATCTGCCTGGCTCTGCCTCCTGAGTGCTGGGATTAAGGGCATGCACCACCACCGCCCGGCCCTTGAGAGAGTTTTTATGTTGGAGAACCAGAAGGGCAAATGAGTATTTGCAAAAGGGAAAGTCATGTTCCTAACAACCCACTCTGGAAAACTGACCAACTCCAATGAGAATGAACTCATTTTCTCCAGAAAGTCATGAATGCAGGCAGGGGATGTGACTTAGTAAGGGGGTATGCCTGCCTGGATTTGTCCCTAGCACCTCAAGATAAAGAGTATTTTTAAAGGCATTGATGCTTCTTAATGGCACACTCATTACTTAAAGCAGTGGTTCTCAACCTTCCTAATGCTGCGACCCTTTAATATAGTTCCTCATGTTGTAGTGACCCTCAACTATAAAATTACTTTCGTTGCTACTTCTTAACTAATTTTGCTACTGTTATGAATCGTAATGTAAATAATTTTTTGGAGACAGAGGTTTGCCAAAGGGGGTCGTGACCCACGGGTTGAGAACTGCTGACTTAGAGGCTGTACTTCCCAACAGTGAACTGATGTTAAAATGAGTTAAAATGGAGGGTGTTTGTAAAGCAAGGCCAGGGGCCCGAAGATGAGGGACACACTTGGCCTTGACCCGTTTTCAGTAAGGTTTCATTCTAGTAGAGTCAGGCCTTGAGAATCGAACCATCCTGTATTTCTTTTCCTAACATGAAAATGATACCTCTTGTGAAGAAAACCTAAGAAAACCCAGACAAAAAAGGCAACCAGACATCGCCAGTTCCTGGATGTCCTGGGCCCTGTGCGCACAGGCTGGAAACAGTGCATGCGTTTCTCACCACTGCTTGTTACATTTGTCTAACTGCTAGTTCTTTGCCAGACCCCTGGATGCCATTCTGGGGCGGGGCTTATAGTTTGAGCCCACCACTTCCTTTAAAAAAAAAAAAAAACCAAGTTCGATGGAGTGACGTTTACCTAGAATTAAAATGGCCGAGCTGCATGTGCGTGGTGGTGGGTCTGTCGTAGTTGGATGTCTGTGTAACCACAGCCACACGTAACATGGGGGGTTTTTCATAACCCTGTAAAGATCCCCATGGTTTCCCCCACACCTGTGTCTATACACTTCCCCTAAAGTGACTCCAAAATTGATTCTGTCCTGTGGGTGCCTGGTCCCGTCTCTTGAGAGATACAACATCAGTTACCACTTGGACTTTGACTGTTCAGGTGTGAATCAGAACCAGACCCTGTGTTCTATGTAGTCCCTACATGATGCCTTACTTGACTCAAGGTGAGCAAGGAGCTTTTTTTTGCTTCCCTGGAAAAATGGTGGTGGCCTGGGACTCACCCTTTGAAAGGCCTCCATTTTTAGCAACCCCTTACAAAATATATGGAGCATCCATGACATTATTTTGGGTCTAGTCAACATTGAGTCCTATTCAACACTATATTATAAGAACAAGCAAACAGATACCACCTATTAAATCTACCATCCAGAGACACCCAACGTTGACAACTTAGTCCTTCCAAGTGTCCCTAGATTGACAGATGATAGCTTATAACCTTAGAGAATGGTGTTGCCCACACACCATTTCTACGGTCTATCCAACTTTTCACCTCATGCTGTATCAATAATGTTGTTTGTGAGCTTAGTCTTCCTAGGTTAATATAGATTTATGAAGTAAATATTGGTGAATTTGCATGCTATGTAGATTTTCTGCATATTAATCTAACCTGCACTTTCATTCATTTAGGCCATTTCTAAGCTTTCTAAGCTTTATATAAATATTACTGAAATGAATGTCCTCCCATATCCATTTTTGGGAATACTATTTTCTTGGGACAGAGGAATTTCTGAGTTGCAAACATTTAAGCAGTGAACTCTTAGTCTGTGCTGCATTCCTATCGTCCAGCAAGACTAAACCAGTTCGACATTCTCAAGACAGCACACATTCCTAAACACATCCCCAGCTGCAAGTTCGCATTTCTCTCTTTATTCTTCTGAAATGGTTTCTCAGTGCCCTGCTTTTTTTCACTTGGCACATCTTTGGTTACCCCTAAGCTTGACATTTTTGCTTCTGTTTATTGGGTTGATCGTGACACATTTGCAAAGACTGTACATGCTTTTGCCCTTCAGTAATGCATCCCCAGTCTGGCAGAAGAATTGCTTTATGCCTATTAATACACTACTGGTTAATAGTAAAATAGGAGCAATTGAGAAAAAAATTAAAATTAGCTTCCTCCTGTTGTTACCATTTCATGCAATGTGTCCAGGATGGGTGGCACCGGGACCTTTCTCTTGCAGGACGAGCACTCCCTGCAGACCATCAGGGCTGACATATCATTGCTGCCATTATCTCTCTTCCCATTTCCAGGGTGTCGGTGCCCGAGTCATGGGCCAAGTTTACAGATGACAATATTCTCCGTTCTCAAAGTGAGAGGGCAGCCTCCACCAAGCTGAGAGACGACATCGAGAACCTTCTGATTGTGACGGCCAACGAGATGTGGAATCAGTTCAACAAGGTGAACTTGGCTTTCACCAATCGCATTGCAGAGACCGCAGATGCTAAGAATAAGATCCACATTCACTTATCGAAGGTGAGGAGCTAGCTTGGTCTGGGCACTCTACCCAGGGCTGGGGGCAGAGTTCAGAGGTTGAGAGTTCGCTTGGCACAGGCAAGGCCCCTGGCTCCACCCGCCCCAGGATTGGAACATGAAAAACTAAACCCATCATTTGTTCCCCATCATTGCCTTGGACGAGGCAGGGCACTCTGAGACTACAAATCTCTCACCACCTCCAGAAAAGCACCATAAGTCGCGCGGCTTCCTGGCCATCCAGACAGGAAAATTAAAAGCAGCACAAAGCACGCCATTTATTTCAGTCTGCAGCCAGGTGTCAAAATGAAATGGGAATTCACTGGTATTTGGAACACAAAGAATGCACTATACAGGGAATTAGTATTTAATGGAAACAAAAATATTAGGATAAAGCTTAATGAATCACTGTGGATAACTAGGAAGTGAATTTAGTAGGACGTATGGTGGGGAGGGAGTTTGTTTGGGTCAATCATTTCATATCCTCTTTCTGGACGACAGGACCAAATACAGGAAGCAAAAAGGTAGTGCTGAGTATTCCTGAGTTTGTGAAGTGCTCTGTGCGGGGAGTATAGGAGTTTTACAGTGAGAATTTAATGAAAGGTTGATGCAGAAGTCACACTTCCAGATAAACAAGAACCGCTAGCTTTACTCCTAAGTACTGTGGTACATGTTCCTCATCAATTGTCACTTTTTTCCTTAAAAAGTATTTACTTTTATTTTATACGTATTTTATGTATGAATGTTTGGTCTGCATGTATGTCTATGTACCGTGTGAATGCAATGCTCATGGAGGCCAGAAGAAGGTGTCAGATTCCCTCCTAGGACTGGAGTTATAGGGTTGTGAGCTGCTACAGGGATGCTGGGAATTGAACCTGGGTCCTCTGGAAGAGCAGCCAGTGCTCTTAACTGCTGAGCCATCTCTACAGCCTGTCTTCCTGTTTAAGGATCTTACGATGTTGCTCTAAGGTAGTATTTCGCAATGGAGGGTGCCATGTTCCTCCAGGCAGCAACAATTTACCTTGTCTTCTCATGATGTCCGACTTGCGCAGTAAACAGCAGATGAGCTAGGTGGTGGGCTACCCTGTGAAGGGCAGGGGAAGGTATTAAATGTAGTGTTTGTTCCCGAGCAGGTAGTAATAACAGTAGGAGATCACACACTGTGATTGGCCACGACAAATGCATGTTCAGGGATTGGAAGGAGAAATGAGTGTTCCAATGGGGCAACCCCTTGAACAGAGCCCAAGAGGCAGTGACTAAGGGGTTGAGTTCAAGTCCAGGAAGAGGCCGGTGAGACTGGCGTGGATGGTGTGTCCTAGGAGAGAAGTTTGGGAAGAGGGTTGGCGCCACACTGCAGAAGTTGCTGGGATTGGAGGTGAGGGGGTGGGAGATGGGGGTCAGGGCAGTAGGGCTTCATCCTGAAAGTCCTTAGAAAGGTGTTATGACGGAGTTCCTTTGTTCATTGGTGGATTGGTGGTGGGGTATTTTTGTTTTTAACCACGGTGCTAGTTTTTATTGCCACATAAGGTGCTCCCTGTCTGAGTGGCCAGAAGTCAGAGTTCCAGATGCCACAAGGTGGCTTACTTCCGCCCCCCCCCCCATCTTGTACTCTCTGTCAGCCTCTTCTCTCCATGCATCTGTGTCATGTTCCTCTGTGTGTATCTGTGTCTGTGTGAGTCAGGGTTCTCTGGAGGGATAGAACTTAGAGGATGAATCCCTCTCTCTGTACACACACACACACACACACACACACACACACACACTCACGGGGATTTATTAGAATGGCTAATAATAACAGGCTGTGGACCAGCTAGTCCAACAGTGGCTGTCTACCAACGGAAGGTCCAAGAGTCCAGTAGTTGTTCAGTTCACAAGACTGGATGTCTCAGCTGGTCCTCAGTATATGCCAGAATCTCAGAGAAGTAGGCTCTACGGCCAGTGAAGGATTAGACTTGCTCATGAGAGTGAGGGCCAGCAGGCCTGAAGAGAGAGAACCAGCTTCCTTCTTCCATGTCCTAAAAGTGTGACCCAGATTAAAGGTGGATCTTCCCACCTCAAAAGATCTGGATTAAGAGTGGATCTTCCCACTTAAATAATGTACTTAAGAAAAAACGCCCTCACAGGTATGCCCAACCATTTGGATTTTAGTCAATTTCAGATGTAGTCAGGTGACAACCTGGAACAGCCATCACAGTGTCCAGGATTCCTCCATTTATGAGGCTTGGACCCACTCTGTTGACTTCACTTTAACTTGACCTCTGCAGGAACTCAGTCTCCCAGTAGAGCCACATTCTGGGGTCCTGAGGGTTAAGACTTCAAGATATGAGCTTTTAGAGGAAGGACACACAATTCAACCCATAATAGGTACATTCTAATTTCCACTTAGGCGTGTTGGGATGTAGACACATGGATGTCACACTGATCCTGCTCGTGTCTTAGTGAGACAATACATATATACATAGACATGCAGGTGTACACACACACACACACACACACACACACACACACACACACACACACCATAGAAAATGGGTAGTCTGTTGGGAAGGCACAGAAATAACCACTTGGAACAAGAGAGATAAACGTTTAGCAGAAGGAAGCATTATCTTCTGGTGAGAATCAGACATGGCTATTTTTGATACCTTGGTAAAAGCTTGAGAGAGAGGTCAAAGCCTGAATGACAGATTTAGGAGTACTTGGATTACATGAGCTTTAAATAAGTGTGGTTTTGCAAGGTCTCTGTAGGAGATGGAGGATGTAATAGCTAATTTTCCCAAGATAAAGCTTTGGCAGTGGGATGAGGAACAGTTAGAAAGTCAGGAATTTGGCTAGCAGCTTGCTAAGAGAACAAGTTGAGGCAGGGTTTCAAGGAGAGGGAAGGATCCAAGAGGCTCTGATGTTGACCTTGAGAGACATTTTCATGAGAGCAGTGAGTACTAGAGACAGAATTCAGGAACCTCTGGAATATGGGGTAGGTGGGAGGCAGAGGGAATGGGCACAGGCCATGGGTAAACATACTTGGCAAGGAACATAGGAGGGTTTGGCGAGGACCCCACTGGGATTAGATGGGATGGTGGCAGAAAAGACAGAAGGTTTGGAAAATGTGCTGGTTATTAAACTGAGCTGTCTCCAGGCCACAGGAAAGGGACCACACCAAAGGAGCAAAGTGGGGAGAATTTGGAACTGGGGAGCAGCAGAGAACCGGGTCATAGAAGGCGGGTTCTCTGAGCACAAGAAGAGGAGAATGTGGAAGGAGCAAGGTTCTCAGTGAGGAGGCCCATGGGCCAGAGGTGGGAGTGTCACAGGTTGTTCAGGGACCAGCAACAGGATGTCAGCAGTTGCTTCTCATTGCCACAGACCCTGCAGGAGATCTTCCAGACGGAAATGACCATAGAATCCATCAAAAAGGCCATCAAGGAAAAGTCTGCCTTCCTGAAGGTGGCTCAGACCCGGCTGGATGAGCGAACAAGGAGACCGAACATAGAGCTGTGCAGGGACATAGCTCAGTTACGGTAAGGGTATGGGGTGGGTAGAGGGGGAGAGCCGACGGGGCCTTCCTGGATGCAGCTGGGATCTGATTAAGGATGCTCTCTCATCACAAGCATCATGGAGACGCCTTCTTTAAAAGGGAGATGTTAAATGGGTAAGGGGTTCAATTTGGGAAGATGGAGAGAAGTCTTGAGATGGGTGGTGGTGATGGTTGCCTGGCGGTGTGATTGTGTTTAATGTCACTGAACTGAACACTTCAGGGTGGCTAAAGTGTGTTGCGTGTATTACACCATACGTTTGTTGAAAGTTAAAATGACACCAACATGTCACATGACATGAACATTTAGTTTATTCAGAGCATTCAGGGTGGTGGTTAGGTTTCTGAGCACTTCCTTAGGATGCTAGTCCAGGCCACGAGGCACTCCTTGTGAAAGTGAATCAAATCGGTAGCAGAGGGATGGATGGTGGGGAGATGCCATGAGCCTTCTCCTGATTTGACTCCATGATAGAGTCTCTTTGTCGTGAAGGATGTATTCTAAAGACGAACCTACCAAACTTGGGCACTGCCAAGGACAGCGATGGTGATTCAAAGTGATAATTTTTCAGGGGGAAAGTAGAGGGAGAATCCTTGTAAGGTCAGTTGTCATCGATGATGATGATAACGACAACAGCAATGGTGATGATGATGATGATGAAAATAGTTGTCACCATCCCTTGATCCTGGCCCTTGCGTGGCCCTGTCCTATGTACTCACAGTATTCCATACATGACCTTCATTTTGTAAATGAAGAGGAGGCAGAAACAAGTTGTATAGTGTCTTAGTTAGGGTTCCCATTCCTGTGATGGAAACACCGTGACCAAAAGCAACTTCAAGAGGGAAGATTTTTATGTGGCTCACACTTCCACATCCCCGTTCATCATCAAAGGAAGCCAGGACAGGAACTCAAACAGGGCAGGATCCTGGAGACAGGGGCTGACGCAGAGGCCATGAGGGCTGCTGCTTACTGGAGTGCTCCTCTTGGCTTACTCCGGCTGCTTCTTATAGGACCCAGGGCCACCAGTCCCGGGGTGTCCCCACCCACAGTTGGCTGTCCCTCCCCCATCGATTATTAATTAAGAAAATGCCCTGCAGGTTGGCCTGCCTGCAGCAGAACATTATGGAGTCATTTTCTCAATTGAGAGTCCCTCCTCTTAGGTGACTCTAGCTTGGGTCAAGTTGACATAGAAACTAGCTGGCACACATGGCTTCAGTGAGATCACACCTGGCGGTGAGAGACAGCGGGAGCTTGCCCGTGTCACTGCAGGTGAGGTATGCTACTAAGCAGGAG
Organism: Peromyscus attwateri; assembly: GCA_902168425.1. Taxonomy (NCBI): domain Eukaryota; kingdom Metazoa; phylum Chordata; class Mammalia; order Rodentia; family Cricetidae; genus Peromyscus; species Peromyscus attwateri. Next base: position 32,684 of record CABHPP010145060.1, read on the forward strand.
CAGGGCAGGATTGACACACCGGAGGATCAGCTCGTTTCAACCAAACTCTGCTTCTGTTTCCTCCATCTTTTAGACTGCGTGGCTCTTTTTCATTCCCCTGCCAGATACCTGATCTCACTGGACCTTCTTCATGTCAGTCTGAGATGAGCTGATGAAGCAGGTGTATCCTTATCTCTTTCTCACGCAGAGGATGGAGCCCAGAGCCCTGGAGATCATTACTGTAATCACTCTCCATATATAGTATGGACTTTGACTGTGTTTGAAACATACGCTAGAATACACAGTCTCCGATTTAAGATTTTTTTTCTTACTTTGTGGTGGCATAAACTGTCCATTCCCACGTTGCCCTTGGCTTTCAAAGCAGTGCTCAGTAGGTGTCATGAGATGTTCAACATGTTATTTTAAAATAGGCTTTGTCCTGGAAGCTGGATGAGTTTGCCCAGCTGTAGCCTACCGTAAATGTCCTGTGCCTGTTTAAGGTCGGTGAGGCTGAGCTGTGATGATCAATGGGTTAGATGTCCTAAACATGTTTTACATTTCCAGCAGACCAGGGGTTCATTAGGACATGATCCATCCTAAGGTCAGGCAGCATCCATACACAAATGACCTTCTCAGATTAGCTGTGTATCAAGCAGTGTAGCATTTTTCTAGGCTTCTGATATACCGCTGTTCACCCAGGCTGCATACTCCTCAGAATGGGCTCTTCCCACACAGTTCACTATTTGGAATAAGTTGCCCTCCACTCCGGAGGCAAGACGGGTCCCTGGGTAGCCAGCTGAAGTGTGTCTCTTGCTTCAGAGAACCTAGAGTCAGAGAATGGGCACCAGCCAGTTAGGATTAGATGGTGAA
>CABHPP010145061.1:0-16581 GCA_902168425.1 Peromyscus attwateri
CCCGGCTCCGTTGTAGCCATTTGTAGCTAGAAGTTTTTCTGTGTCCGACCCAGTCCACAGCCACTCAGACTCAAATGAACACACAGAGGCTTGACAAAATGTTATATTGACTGGACATGCAGGACCCATAGGAAGGTGACTACTAAATTTTGCAAGGCATGATGGTCCTTGGGCAAGAAACTGTTCTTGCCTGGACTGCTTGACAAAATTTTATATTGACTGGACATGCAGGACCCATAGGAAGGTGACCACTAAACTTTGCAAAGTAAAATGGTCCTTCAGGTTCTTGCTTCACATTAAAAACTGCCAGACATTATATAAGACACAGAGAAAAAAATGACTGAGAGACTAGGCCTGTGGGCTGAAGATGGATGCCCCCATGCTGCAGAGGAACTTTGGATGACTTGTCCAGGCAGGCAGCTGTCTCTGTCATTTCCAGAGTTTTGAAAGTTACTTACAATGCTCTTCCTGTTTATTTAGGTAATATATCCTTCTGAGGTCTTTGATGTAGTTGAAGACTAGATAGTTATAATTTTCCTTAGTTATGATAAATGTCTTTTATCATAACTAGTTAGATATAAAAACTTAGACTCACAAATATAGGATAAATAGAAAATTTTCTTTAAATTTGCCGAATATAAATAGACTAGATATTGTAACTAATTCTTGCTTGATAACTGTTTTGTTATATGTAATTTTACTATGTTAGAGTTAAACCCTTCCTTTTTGATTAGACAGAACAGGGAAGGCACTGTGGGATGTTCTGTATGCTGTGAATGTGTTGCTCTGATTGGCTGATAAATAAAATGCTAATTGGCCAGTAGCCAGGCAGGAAGTATAGGCGGGATAAACAGACAAGGAGAATTCTGGGAAGAAGAAGGCTGAGTCAGGAGATGCCAGCCCGCCGTCCAGGGAGCAGCATGTAGTGGCACACAGGTAAAGCCATGGAACATGTGGCGACATTATAGATTAACAGAGATGGGCTGAGTTTAAGTGTAAGAGCTAGTCAGTAGTTAGCCTGAGATAATGGCTGGGCCGTTTTAATTAATATAAGCCTCTGTGTGTTTACTTGGGTCTGAGTGGCTGTGGACCAGGTGGGACACAGAACAACTTCTAGCTACAGCTGCCTTTTCAACAAGAGGAGAAATGGTGTTCTTACTTAATCATGACAGTAGAACTAACCACAGTGACAGTAATGATAACAATAAATGCCATTTTTATTGAGCTCTGATTTACTCCCTACTTACTGTTTAGACTGGCAAGCATTTTATGTGAATTATTTTATTTACTCTAACAACTAAAGTACCTATTGTTATCATGATTTTTTCAGTTCCAGAAATAGTGTTCCTTGTGGTTAAAGTTGGGCAGTTGATTCTTAGAACCCATATTCTGTGAGTTTAACATAGGATACTTTTAATGGTTATGATGCAAAGAATTCCATAAGGATTTTGGTGTCTACATTCATAGTTGGGACACATGCTATTAAAAGCTTCATTTCTCATTTGTAGGGCATGACTTTGCTGGCAGTATTTTGAGGAAACATGTAAGAGATACGTGAGATAGCCGTGCATGTGGATTGTGTTGGTAACTGTTACAGCCTTTCTGAACCCAAATCCCCAGGGCTTTCACACTTGTCACTCTCCAGCTGCAGGTGTTGTGTCAGTTCAGTAGTGACAACAGAAGCACTTCAGACTTGAGGAGTGTCACTGGGATAAGATTTGCAGCTCAGCTTTCAGACCTCAATAGAGAAGTTTCTTTGAGCAGAGGGTAGCAGTTAGCACAGAAACTTGTCAAAGTGCAGAGTGTCGGTGAAGTACTTAGCCCTAGATAGGACGAAAACATCCTTATCTACTCCAAGGCTCAGGGATGCTCATGGAAGAGGAACGTGGAAAGACTGTTGAGGGCCAGAGGGAGGACTGGGGTGAGCAATGTCTTCTGGACATGACAGGACCACTATACTCCTGAAAACTCACAGCAGCTGTGGTCACCTGCACAGGATCAGGCCAGTCAGCATTCCAGCATGGGGGAGGGGATCATGAGCCCTCACCCCTAACTGAGGAGCTACGGGCAGTTGATGGCTTCTGAGGAAGGGAGAGGCCGTTTACTTAGTGTGGCCCTGGCAGAACCACCAAGGCTCAAGTGGATAGTCACATACCTATGAGTGTATGGGCAGCACAAATTGGACTCCTTTGGCAGATAATTAAAAACAAAAAGAGGACACAGTTGTTAGAGGGAGGGGAGGTAGGGAATGAAACTGGAGAGAGTTGAGGGACAAGAGTTGGGGTCAAGATGGTCAAAATGCATTGTGTGTATGTATGAAATTCTTTTTTTTTGTTGTTGTTTGTTTGTTTTGTTTTTTGTTTTTCGAGACAGGGTTTCTCTGTATAGTTTTGGTGCCTGTCTTAAATCTCGCTCTGTAGACCAGGCTGGCTTCAAACTAACAGAGATCCACCTGGCTCTGCCTCCTGAATGCTGGGATTAAAGGTGTGTGTGCCACCACTGCCCGACTAAATTCTTAAAAAACAAAAATATATCTTAAAATGTTTGCTGTTTATAGTTGATTAGTAAATATCACATAGGTGTGTTTTAAATAGATGATTTTACCTGATTCTTTGAAAATTTCATAAATGTATATAAATGTATTTTGATCCTATCCATCCCCCACTTTTTCCCCTTCCTCCTCCTCCTCCTCCTGCGCTCTAACACCCCTCTTCCCAACTTCATGTCTTCTTTTTAATCCATTGAGTCCAGTTCCCGCTGCTCTTGTGCTTATGGGTATGGAGGCATTCACTGGAATAGAGACAATCTACCAGCCGCCAAACCCCCAAGGAAAAATGGCTCTCCCTCACCCAGTAGCTCTCAGCTGACAGTAGCTCCTCAGCTAGTGGTGGGGCCTTGTTAACCTCCCCTCTCTCCAGTCTGGAGTTTCAGGTGGACTGATCTTCTCTGTCACCGTTGCTGCTGTGAGCTCGTGAGTCACCAGGTCCTGAAGACAGCGTGTCACCACACTCTTCCCACACTCCTGCTCCTGCTTGTTTTGCCTCCTTTCTCTGATGTTCCTTGAGCCTTTGCAGGTGGGGTTGATATGGCTGTCCCACTTGGAGCTGAACATATCGTAGTTACTGTTCTCAGCATTGTGACCAGTGATGAGTCTTCATGAACCAGTGCGCACTGCAGAAAGTAGCTTCTCTGGCTGAGGTTGAGGGCAGCACCGATATGTGGGTACAAAAACAACTATTTAGAAGGCAGTTGTACAGCGTGATCATTTATCTTCCTTGTGTCTATGACTCCCTGAGCCATGGCCTTTTGACCAGATTTATAGGGTCAGACATGAATTCTCTCCTATGGAATAATCTTCAGATTTAATCAGTTAGTGGTGGATTATCGCCATTAGTCATGGTACTATTATACCACCGATTGGCAGGTTAGTATCATAACAGCTCTTGGTAAGACCATCAGTGTCTTTCCTCAATCCACAGGCTCTCATCTTCTGTGGAAACAAAAGCAGAACCTCTTTTCCAAAGCAACATATCCTTAGACCCAAAGTTTGAACTCAAAATACCTTTAAAATATATATTGGTTTAACTTAGCAGCCTTTACAGTCAAATGTCTTACTGCATTTAGCTCATTAACAGTCAAAAAATTCAAAGAAAACACAATAATGTACATAATCCAGACTCTGTATTTTCCATCCTTATGTGACTTAACTTTTATATTACTTTTACTGTTTCTTTAAAGACTTTATCTTTTAAAACTGTTTCTTTATATAACTGCCTATACTTATTTTCCTTTCTTTTCCAAGCCTATGTACAATGTTACACACACTGTAAACCTTTTAGAGGTTAATTCCATCTGAATCTACCTTATTGTGTATCTATAATCCTTTTCTGACCAGGAGAGATTTTTTTTTTTAAGATTTATTTATTTATTATGTATACAGCATATATGACTGCAGGCCAGAAGAGGGCACCAGATCTCGTTACAAATGGTTGTGAGCCACCATGTGGTTGCTGGGAATTGAACTCAGGACCTCTGGAAGAGCAGTCAGTGCTCTTAACCTCTGAGCCATCTCTCCAGCCCCAGGAGAGATTTTAAACTGCTAAGCTGCACCCTGTTTAGCTTTCCAACATGGCAAAGATACATTTACCACCAGCTCTGGGAGCCATGCTCACTGCCAACTCTGGGAAGCAGTGGGTCTGTGCCTCTATCAAGCAGTGTGTAGCCCAGAAACCCTTTCTTTTGTCTATACTAGCAAAAGCTAGACTCTCCACTACTGAGAGAGCACTGCACGGCTTGGAGAGGCCTCTGTGTATCATGGTGGGAATCCACCATGCTGTGCTCAAGCTCAAATGCCTCAGTGTCTCTGTGCCGTGGCCCCATGAGAGACACAAACTAGAGAGCTGCTCTTGGCTCCATTTTTTAACTCTTTTTAAAGCTTTCTCAGGTTTTAGGTGTAAATTCTTGCCCCACATTGGAACACCAGATGTAGCCAGAAGTTTTCCTGTGTCCTTCCGGGTCCTGCAGCCGCTTGGTCCCAAGAAAACGCACAGAGGCTTATATTAATTACAAACTGTTTGGTCTGTGACTCAGGCTTCTTGCTAGCTAGCTCTTACAACTTAACTCAACCCATTCCTATTAATCTGTTTTGCCACGTGGCCTCATGGCATTACCTGTTCTCTCACATCTTGCTGCTCCTGGCAGCGGCTCAGAGCAGTCTCCCCCAACTCCATCTTTCTTCTCTCCCTATCCCTTTTGGATTTTCTTCCTGGCTCCATTCTGCCCTGCAACAGGCCAGTGCAGCTTTGTTAGTCAAGGGGAACAGCACATATTCACAGCATACAGAAAGACATCCCACAGTATTTTCTCCCCTGGTGGCCAGGATAGCACATCGCAGCACAATGAAAGCTAGCCGTCAGGGGTGAAGTGTCTTGGTTCCAGTTTGATTTCTCTGTGTCCTGCAACTTTAGTGCAGTGTCTTTAACAATAGGGTTTACCATCTAGTTATGGTTGGCACAAGAGGAATAATGATAGCCTGAGTATTGTTGTTATTATTTTGCAGGGGGAAGGGCTGTCTCTGGGCTTCCTCGACCAGTAAAATATTATTCATCATTCATAATACATATCTTCTGGGGAGATCATTGTCCATCATGGAGTGTTCTTTCTACAGTAGTGTTTTGTTATGTAAGCTTTTTGGTTCTATGGTATTTTTTGTTGGTTGCTTTCTATGTGAAACATCTTTTTGCACATTCACACACACATACTAATTTTTTTTAGACTGATCCTTAGACCAGACCATACTTAGTTTGGCAGGTTGCTCATTGGTGTTTCTGTCTGGTTTGTTCTTTGATTCAACTTTAACATTAGGAATAAACAGGTAGAGTTCCTTTTAGTGGTCAGAGTAGGTGATATGAATTTGAGGCATGCTCAGAGATGTTCCTAATGGGTAAAAATAAAGTTCTGTTTTATGTTTTCCTGGTTAAGACTCCAATGGTATTTAACAGCAATTAAAAACTTTCTAAATATTACAGTTTTCTAATTGCCTTCTATTGAGAGTTACTGTTTGAAAGAAGAAAACAGCTAGTGCTCAGTCTCGTCAAAACTTCAAGCTGTTGAGAGAGACCTGTTTCTACAGTCCTTAGGTTATTTGGAAATATCTCCAATATGGATGGTGCTATAAATGTGAGTCCTAGGAAACTTTGAACAGTGAGAGTGTATAATCCAGAAGGACCCACAGAACTTCCTACTATATGGGAACACCTTGGATGACTTGAAGCTTGATAAAGAGCAGAAATCCCTTGGGAAAGACGAGACAACCTCAGGGAACAGTAGAGACAGCATTTACTTTCAAATCTGAGCTCTCAGCTTGCTGGTTCTGTGACTAAAATCAAGCAACCCTTCTGTGTCTTGCTTACGTTTTTCTGAAATGGGGGTGTCATTCCCAAGAAGTCAAATAATATTATTTAGTATTTGACATTGTACTTGGTATGCAGGAAGTACTCAGTAATTACAAACTGATTACTTTTTATATATCAAAGCTCAGACAAACTTTTTGAGGTTCCTTTGCAAATAAATCCCCAGTACCCAGACAGTTCTTTAATGATGAATGATACATATAAATTCTTGCCATGATATGTAACTCAGTCTTTACTTAAAATGTGCCTAAGGGCTGGTGGCTTCAGGTAAACTGAGACTGTGAGTATCAGTTGGTATATTCTACTCCCAATAAAAGCAGTTTCAGCATGGCACACCTGCACGTGATCTAGATGGACAGACAGTTGTGAGGCCTGTGAGGCGAGTGTGTGTGTGTGTATGTGTGTACTGACTCTTCTCTAAACTCCCCCTTACCGTCATCTCCCTTTTCACAGGGTACTTTACGACCCAAGCTCACACTCCTTTTATGTGACATGGTTGGATTTGAACTTAGGCAGGCTAACTTCAGAGACTAGTTTCAGTTGTTAAAGACCTCCTGTGTGTCAAGCATTGAGCTCTGACCTCCTAGTATTTCTATCTTAGACGAGGCAATAGCCCAAATACAAATGAATGAAGCTAATGAATAACAGAGAGACTTGTCTGAAAAAAATAAGTGCTTACCGCAGGTAGGCGGTGAGGGAAGCGTTATCTAATGAAGTACAAACTGAGTTCTGGAGCTGTCCAGGCAAGGCATTCCATTTGGAGGAAACCACATGAGCAAAGGCAGGTCCTGAAGTGGTTCTGGGAACCTCAGAACACCAGAATGCCAAAGGGGGAGGTAGGTGTGCCAGCCAAGGCTGCAGGCATTATAAGGCTTTCCGAGCCCTAGTTTTTATAATGACTGCATTAGCGATCCAGCAGGAGGTTTAATTGGGCTGAGTGCTATTTATGATTTTAGGACCTCATTCTCGTTCCTGGGGAGAAGAATGGGCCCAGGTCAGCATAACCACTTAGCTCAAAAACCAAAGGACAGCCACAAGGAAGATGAGAAAAATGTTCCAATCTTCTGTAGCACTTACTGTGTGGCAGGCAGTGTCCTGAGTGTTTTCTTCTCATGTCTTCTCATGACTGAGGTGGGTTCTGTTAGGTATAGGCTAGGAAAGTCACAGGGCTAGGATTTGAACACATCTAACTTGGCTGTAGAGGTTGTGTCTTAGCCCTCAGTGTTCTGTTGTTACAGTACACTCTAGTCTTTCCGTTCCTGTTCCCAGTCTCTGCATCTATAAAGTAGCTGCATGGAGGAAGGAGAGACCTGAGGAGCCGGCTCTGGATTCCTTCATCTGCCTCTGTCTTTTTGGTGACTACCCTCCCTCCTACCCTAGTTGATGTACACTCATGCTTGAGCTACCGTCTCTAGAATGTGGCTGCCCTGCTGAAAGTCTTAGATTCTCTCTGAATTGCAGTGTAGAGGAGCCTCCACAGATCTCCCCTGGTGTCCCCTGAATGGCCTCTAGGGCATGTGTGTGGTCCGGAATGGGATCTCTCGAACACTCTAGGGGTCACCTCACATTGTAAATAGCCATTGCTCTTTGGTATGTATCAATGTCCTGAGAGAGCTGGGGTGTGCTATTTCTAGGCTTTCGAGCTCAGCCCTCAGTGATCTCCATAGATCACTTTGTTTAATCCTCACAGTAAAATGAAATTCAGATTCTTTGAAGTCTGTTTTATATCAAGGACACTGAGGTTCATGGGGGTTAAATAAAGCTGGGTTTTTGTGGTGGAAGTCTCCCTCTGCTGCCCAGTTGATCTCAAACTTGTGATCCTCCTGCCTCAGCCTTCTGAGTAGCTGCAGTTTACAGGTTTACAGAGGTTAAGTGCTTTAACTGTTCTGTTTCCAATAGAGAAACTGGAGATTTTAATCCGAATAGTTGGACTTCAGAGTTGCCCTTAGGTATCACTACACCAGAAAACTGGCAAAGAGGATTTCCTGTATGCAGATTTGAAAATCAGAAACTGCTTTTAGAGGGTGGGATTGTGTGTTCAAAGAGGTTTACCAAACCTGAATGTTTACTTACACCAGATGCTAAATAACATAAAGGCATAATTGTAACCATATAGCTTAAGATGGCATCACTGAGAATGGCTACTATTCAGATTGCTAAAGTCTTTATAGCTCTTGTTAAACGCGTTACTAGGACAGAGGAAAAAACAGGTAAATTGTGTCTTCTGAGAGACGACTAGAAGATGTACATACAGTAGATGGCTAGTTAAATGTTGAGGGGGTGCTGGCGGTCTATGGCAAGGACCATGTAACAGGAAATTGCTTAAGACAAGTCTCCAGGGAAATGATGAGGCTAAGACTGGATAAAGTAAAGCGGGGGCGGGGGGGGGGGGGTGTTCTAGTGTCGGGTCCCAGCGCACCAGGAGAAGGCTAAGGCTAAAAGGCCAGATCACAAGAGGCTGAACCTGCTTATTTAGGGCCTTGGGGTCAGTTCATGGATCTTAGTTTTTTAGTTCTCAAAACAAGCTACAGAAATATTCCAGATGGCAGCCACTTCACCAAATACTCCAGAGCTCATTCATGAGTCTGGCAAGGACTGTAGAAGTCTTCAGTCTTTATTGAGTGTGTGAGGCTTTAAGAGATGTAAACGGCACAAGTACAAACCTGACAGGGCATTGGAGCCATTTCCTTGTAGGAAAGAGAAGGGGGAGCCATTCTGACCCACAGATGGCATCGTGGGGAGATAAGGAAAGTTGATGGAATTCTGAATCCGTCTCACAGAATGCGTTGACTCTTAAGCCTGAATACGGAGTTCAACCCACTCAGGAGCCTGAGTGTGTTTTCAAGTGAAGGAGCGGTGCAGGTGCTTCATAGGCTGATGATCTGGAGCAGGGGGAAGGATGTGGGGGCAGCAAACCCCGACTGGGCCCAGGCACATATAGCTTGGGGGAGAAGGGGCTGATTGTGCAAGAGTACTGGAGTTGTGAGACTAGCAGGCCTGAGATCAAATCCTGGGTCTGTCATCTCCTAGCTTGTGCTTTAGTTTCCTGACCACTTCAACAGTAGTGTGTGACTCTACCACAGACAGGGAAGACACTGAGTGAGCACTTCAAGGGCCAGGTGTCCTTCAGGTGTTGCCTCTGTTCACTCTATTTATATGTCTACCTTGTGGATATTCAGTGTAAAAGACACAGTGGTCAACAGTTCTTGATGAGTGAAGAGCTTCAAGGAAGTTAGAGAAATTGCCCACAGTCACGTCTGTCTTTAGGAAACCAAGATTCAGAGTGATAGCAGCCCACACTCTTAGGCACGTTGCTGAAGTCCCAGTCATAGAGTAGATTATTGGAAAAGGGGAGTCACCCTTTGAAGACGTGACACTGAAGCTGAGACTTCATGTGTGAGAAACTGCCAGGCATTCATAAGGAGCAAGTGCAGCACCAGCCCTGGAAAGGATGTCAGTGTGCCTGAAGCAGAGGGAACTAAGCAGGAGGGTAAGGGATTGGGTGTTGGGGGAGACAGAGGAAGAATGGGAAAAGGGCGCCTAAGCACACCTTGGGAGCTATTATAAGGGCTCAGACTTGATTTGTAAATGCCACTGTGACCTAATGGAAGCTTTTAAAGGGCATTCTGGTAGCTACTTAGGAGACTTCTTCAGAGTCCAGGCAGGCAGGGAAGGGTGCTGCAGTAGCCCTGCACCAGTGGCCTTGGAGAGCCATGACAACGTTTTAGAATGGACCAGGAATCTACAGGTAGCCTAGGTGGGAGAATTCAAAGATGGTAGGTACCTGGGATTTGTCATTGCTGTTGTTTTTGACCTACTGGGTGTTGAACCGAGGTCCTCACACATGCCGAGACTTAGCACCTAAGTTTTAAATTTCAGCCATTGAAGAATAAATAGTATTTACTCAGAATTGGGAAGATAATTGGAAGCAAAACTAGGGCTCAGTCAACAGTGGGTTCTCTTGTGCCTGATTGTTTTGTGTGAGATGTGTGTAGCTAGAAGATAGCATCTGGTACATGGTGGAAACAGAATCTAGATCATGACCTCTTGGGGGGGCGGGGAGTGGAGGTTGAATGACCCCTTCACAGGGGTCGCATATCAGATATTTACATTATGGTTCATAACAGTAGTAAAATTATAGTTATGAAGTAGCAATGAAATAATTTTATGGTTGGGGGGTCACCACAACATGAGGAACTATATTAAAGTGTCACAGCATTAGGAAGGTTGAGAACCACTGATTTAGACAGAGCTTGGGAGTAGTCTGGGCTGAAGATGGGAGCCATTGGTGTAGAGAAGTTTGGGTTGTGTGCGAGAAGGGAGATACTCAGGATCCTGAAAAGATTAAATGGTTTCTTACAACACCTGAATTTCTGTTGTCAGAGTTCTCAAAGTGAAGGTGACAGCACCAAAGCTAACTCTGTACATTCTCTACAGCCGGAGGGCTAGCCTCTTAGACGGTCTTCATTCCCACGGTACCAGCACCAAAGTGAACTTAGTACGTTCTCTACAGCCAGAGGGCTAGCCTCTTACACAGCCTTGATTCCCACGGTACCAGCACCAAAGTGAACTCAGTATGTTCTCTACAGCCAGAGGGCTAGCCTCTGACACAGCCTTCGTTCTCATGGAGACAGTGGGATTTCTTCATGTGTACGCTCATGGGCCCATGTGCTTATGCCTAGTCCTTTCACTGTGCTGGTCTGGGGTCCCCAAAGTAAGTGATAGCCTAGATATAGGTGCTGGGCCATTCCTCACTTATTTAACCTAAATCCTGAGGAAAATTTAGGGCTTACAAGAACTGCATTTATTCATTTTAAATTAGTTCATAATTCATGAACTCAAGTACAATTTCAAAGCTTTTCATTATTTTAAGTACCCAGTTGATGAAATAATGTATGTGTCCAAAGTGTATTCTGTAAACTTTAAGTCAGTAGAAACTTTATTTTTATTAAATAATTTTTTCTGCTGTAAGTCAAACTTCTCCTTTTTGACAGAACCCATATGTTAATTTGTAGGTGGGTTGATTGTGAAGTTTATGCTTTAAATATATATTATTTAAATACATAATATATATTTATGCTTATATTATATATTTATATTATATATTTAAATATGTGCATGTGTGTGTATAAATACATACATACTGCCTCTCTCATAAATCACTTTGTTTCTTTTGGTTGCCACAACATTCTACACTCTGTTCCTGTTGCTAAGGACTCTGGAATGTCTTAGTACAGAAAATGGTTATAGAACCTACCCCAAAGATGTTTTATTTAAATTATTTTGTGTTCTCTAGCTTATATCCAGATATGACTATCTGAAAGCAAATAATTTACAAAATTAAAACTAAAGTAGTTTAGATTTTGGAATAGGAACTGGGTTTCCCAGAGTGGTCTGAAGTGGGACTCAAGGTTTCACATGGTTTCCACTGTGGCAGTGGACATATACATATGCTGCCCAGCTAGACAAGGTGTGACTGGTGGCCAAGGATGAGCTTACAGCGTGCAAACCTGAGACCTGCCGCCATGCTTTTTCGCTGGATGGTACTAGACAGGTTCATTTCTCCTGAAGTCAAAAGAGTATTCTATTGTAGGATTCTTTTCAGATGTAAATGGAATAGGGCAGTGGGAGACAAGAGAGTTGGAAAGTGGATGGACATGATTGATGCCTGTATGGAAACAGTAGAGTGAGTCTTAATATATACAATTAATAAAGGTTATAATAAAATAGTCTCTGAACAAAAGAGAAGGAAACAAATGTGATAAGCCATATAAAAAGTGCTTGGCACAGGTCACAGCAAATAGTGTCATTCACTAAAAGTCAACTATGATTATGGCTCTCATATTGTCATTTTAAATCTCAAGTGATCTTACATTTTTGAGGAAATTGCAATTTTAGCATAAATATAGATTCCTTACAGAATAACTCTTCTCCATTTCGCTGGTTTTGAAAGGGTGATGGAAGCCAGGTTAAAGACAACGACACTGTTCTCCATAAAGGTCACTGTGGCACAGTCAGTCACTGTTACTTGCAAGGATCTATACATTTTCTCTCTTTAGTTCTTTCCTTTAACTTCCTTCCTTCCTCTTTCCTTCCTTCCTTCCTTCCTTCCTTCCTTCCTTCCTTCCTTCCTTCCTTCCTTCCTTCCTTCCTTCCTTTCTTTTCCTAGCCCTGGGTATTGTTCTCAGAGCATCATGCATTTTAGGCAGGCACTCTACCACTGTACTACACTCTGCCCTCGTTTTTCAAATTGCCTTGGTTTTAAAGGGGTAGAGAGTTAGCCACCAGAAGTATCTGGATGTATATATAAATACATTTGATTTTGGTTTTTGAGACAGCACTTTGCTATATAGCACTATTATGTTCCAAGCTGGCTTCAGACTCATCCACTGCTTCAGCCTTCTAAGTGCAGGGTTCCATCATTTACTGCTGTGCTTACCTGACATGTGTGTATCACAGAACGTTGCCTATCACTGAGCACAGGAAGAAACGACAGACCAGCACATCACAGGCTAAAAGGAAGTTGCAACCATTCTTAAATGCTGTTTAACTTTTGTTTATTAAATAAGGTTAACTGGCTTGTTTTCATTAATTAAACTATTATTTGATATTTAAAGACATTTTATACTTTGTAACATAGAACATGAAATTCATGCCACTCTAGTAATTGGAATTTTTCTCATTAGTATCCCTATTAGGATACTTATCACAGGGATGTAATGCAACTTCTATGTCAAACAATAGCCTTAGAAAAGTAGTATATTATAACTGGACATGGTGGCACACACATTTAATCCCAACATTCAAGAGATAGAGGCAGGCAGATCTCTGTGAGTTTGAGGCCAGCCTGGAGTACAAAGTGAGTTTCAGAATAGCCAGGGCTGTTACACAGAGAAACCCTGTCTTGAAAAAGAAAAAAAAGAAAAATAGCACATTATATGTACATCATTCCATGGACTATAACTTTACCCTACTCGAATATGTACTATGTTTACCCTAAAGTAGGCATGCTTTTAAAGAAAATAGTACCTTGTTTAGTTCTTACTTTTCATTTATTTAAGCTTAGTCATGGAAATAAGAATGTGCTGCAAGTTCCTTACATTATCTTCTCAGTTTGTATAATCAAAGGTGTTTGGCTCTGACATTCCAGGTTGTTGATGTTAGAATCTAGAATGCCTAGGAATCATTCTCTGGTCTTAAGAGACCAAGTTCAAACCAATGTATGTATTAGTATTGACTCCCTGCTATTGGCTTTAGACGAAGTATTCACCACTGTGCCTGACTCAGTCTCCTCTTTCTGGAGTAGTGGCATAGTGGAACCATTATAAGTAGCTGTCCAGATAAAGGGAGAAAACAGGACAAACTACTCAGTGATGGTGCCTGCATCCCAGAATCATGATGTCCTCAGTTCATTTCAGATTTATGGCTATTATGTGCAATTCAGTATAATAGACACTGTCAAGAACATGCTAGCGATAGCCACTTGTGAATACTAGATCACCAGTTTGATGTTTTAGATATCATTTTCTGACATCGCTTACTGCTTTTTCTTTTCAAGCCAATACCATTCATTATGCACGGAAAGTGAAATTAAATCTATAGGAATGAAAAAAGAGGCTGTTTAGCTTCCCACTTACTTTTTTACTAGTTACTTATTTTGTGGGGCCTTGCTCAGGCTAGGCAAGCATTCTACCACTGAGCTACATCCCCAGACTTTGTTCTTTCCTGCCTTCTTTAGTTTGATCTGCTAAAATATTTGCCAAGTTAAAATGTGCTATCTATCCACTCATTGAAATACTTGCTTATAATTGGTAATTTTGAAGTATTTTAAAAGTTTATCCGGGCAGCGGTGGAGCATGCCTTTAATCCCAGCACTCAGGAGGCAGAGCCAGGTGAATCTCTTTGAGTTCAAGACTAGCCTGGTCTACAGAGCGAGATGCAGGACAGGCACCAAAACTACACGGAGAACCCTGTCTCGAAAAACAACAAAACAAAACAAAAAAGTTTAGATTCTGGATCTAAACTTTGAGCAGTTTCCTAGATTGTTATTAACAATATCTAACGGTTAAAGCTTTTTATATTTAGCCATATTTACAGGAAATGAAATTACTTTGCATTTTCATGTATATGCACATAGTTTGGTTTTCACTGTTGTTTAAAAACAAAATAAAACTCGTCTGCCCTATTCTGAAAAATCAAACTACAATTAATGTGTTTGTACCCAAGTCAGTCTGGTGGAATCAGGATGTAAGAGGTTATTGGTCCCTAAAAACAAGTAGAAAAATTTTTCTTCATATGGCGTGGTGGAGAAACGGATAGTTTCACTCTCTGGTGGTATCTCTGCACCTTTCTTATTTGCTCCATAGGACTTGGGATCAACTGACTGGAATAGAGTGCATATTTAAGCAAATAAAAACATTGCTATAGTTTTGTGAATTACTAATCACATTTCATATTCTTGCGAATTGTTCCTTAATCATGGTAGAGTTCACCTTTAATCATTTTATTGTGTTAATGTATTCATTGTGTACATTTTAATAGCTCTATTTACACCTTGTAATAACTTTTGATGCATCATGTTTCAGCTCTTTGTAAAGGCCTTAGCCTGGTTTGATTTCTTTCTCAGTTGTGATAGGCTCCTAAATGGTCCATGTACTCTTGACTGTAATAAGGCATTGCCTTTGGAAAGTAGTGCTCCTCCGAGTGCTTCCAGGCCTAACAGATAAGTGAGTGATGGCTGTTTCTTTGTTGCAGATATGCCAATATTTGGTCTCTGTCCGGCACATGATGATTTCTACTTGGTGGTGTGTAACGACTGCAACCAAGTTGTCAAACCGCAGGCATTTCAGTCTCATTATGGTAAGTGCTGAATCATGAACATCATCAGGAGGGAAAGGTAAAGCCACATGCGTGACTGAAGGCCAGTGATTGTATGGGGAGGATATCCGCACCTTTCCTTACAGGAAGTAGGCATTCCAGTTCATAGAAAGAGCTAAAAGCTATTGTGTTGGGTGTTTTCTGAATTTTATATTTTTATTTTCTGATCCACATTTTCTGGCTTTTCCTGAAATCTGAGGAGAAAGTATCTTGAAACTTTACATCAATATTGTTAAAGGTTTCTTTCTTGGGTCCTTGGTTTTGAATTTAGTAGGTGTTTTTGTTCATTTGGTTGGTGGTTAGTTTGCATTTTGGTGTTTTAAGACAAGGATCTTTGTATTCCTGGCTGTCCTGGAACTTGCTTTGTAGACCAGGCTGGCCTTGAATTCATAGAGATCTGCCTGCCTCTGCCTCCCAAGTGCTGGGATTAAAGGTGGTGTGCACTACCACACAGAAGACTGACGTTGGAAAAGAAAGCCAGTCAGTTGCCCAATATTTGGACATAGGCCTTTGAAGCCTGGACTAGATTGGACTTCAGTTTAAACCTGTAAGAACAACAGGTTCTTTCTTTGCCTTGAGCAAATGACCCAGCCTTAGTTTGCTTTTTACAGTCCAGAGAGTAGTGGCAACCTCAGTGCTCCTGCTGGGACTGCAGAATGCCACCAGCAGTGTTAGTACACCACAGGCACAAGGGCAGGGGTGGGGGTCAGCAGAGTGAACAGAGGTCCAGCTCCAGACACAAGAAGGTCTGTGTCTAGAGCTAAAACAGCTCGGGGCCTTAAGAATAAGGCAGAACACATTGCCAGTCAGTGTATTGAAGAACTGAGAGTCTTCTTAGAGAAAATAGCCTTCACATGAGGATGTGAAAAGGAAAATCCTTTGCTGTCTGTCTATAGGTTTAATATTTTCCGTTTTTTAAGCATGCTGTAAAGCCTGTTTTGGAAAGTGCAGAAGGTAGTTTGTAATGACCTTTAAGCCCCTGAAATTGGAAGTGTTTGGATGAGACTAGACAAGGCAACCACAGGCAGCTGCACAGCTTATGTACTGAACAACCATATTTGGTGGGTCCAGGCTGGTTTCAGAGTGACTTGAGTAAGCTCTGCGCCAAGAACATCCAGGCTGTCTGGAATGTGCTAGACAGTTCTCGTTGGCCAGAACTGCTGTACCCATTTGTGGATGAGCCCTGTACAAAAGTAGGCTGGGAGTAACTCGCAGGCCTTTTCTGTGTGTTAGTGGAGACCTGTTGCAGATCCTCAGAACCAGAATATGACTTAGTGGTGCTTGCGGGAACTGATGGGTAGACTGGGTTAGAAGGAAGCACTAGGGAAACTAGGAACATGCTGTTTCCTGGAGGACTTTTTTAGGCTTAAAAGGTATTCTTGGTCATCTTCTAGGACTACTTTACCTAGTGTGTTTCCTGTCTAGGGATGCAGGCTTAGTGTGGGGAACTGTCAGAGCACCAAGGAAGCAACATATACGTATTTTTAAAGCCATTATTTTAATGCCAATATTATACACAGATTTAATCTTCCCATGTCTACCTTTCTCTCTGTCAATCCCTAGTGCAGAGTGACAACGAAGATCCTGAGCGGGAGGCTGAGGTCCCTCTAGTGGCCAGGGAAATATTACAGGTTAGGAGAAGAGAGGTCCTGGCAGAGGAGGAGTGTCCTGGAGGCCTTTCTCTGAGTCAGCAGTGGCAGAGTGTTGGTGGAGTTAGGAAAGCAGATGAAGCAGCACAGGGCAGGCATCGGGCATTGTGAAGTAGAGGAGGGATGCCATCGTGTTCGCCTGG
>CABHPP010145061.1:16591-40259 GCA_902168425.1 Peromyscus attwateri
CATCGGGCATTGTGAAGTAGAGGAGGGATGCCATCGTGTTCGCCTGGATGGGAGGTGTTCCCAGGGTCCCTAGGGCCAAGGAGAGCCACTCTCGGTGCTGCCCTGTCACTTTTGTGTGCGGGAATTGTGGAAGGTAAACTATTTTTGCAAACCAGTCTTACCTCCTCCCTTCTCCCTTTCCTTTTTGATGAAATTCCAGGAGGACTATTCTTGCATTCTCTTTCTATAGTTAGTAACTACAAAAATTTTTCAAAATCAGAATCTTGCCAAGTAGCCACTGTCATTTGTTTATTACAGTACTGATGCTCTTAACTAATGGTGGGACTACATACTAATAAGGCACTGTAAGTTGAAAATACTGGGTGTTAGAGATGAGTTTTAATCCTTCGAACAAACTAGGTAAGCGATTTTGTCACCAAGAGCAACTTTTCCCTTCAGGTTGTGGCTGGCTGGGAGCTATAGGCTATTGGCTGTCACTCAGGATCAGGCCTGGAAAATGGTCAGGATTCACAATTCAAACTACAGCTTCTACTGAATGTGTATTGTTTTCACATCATTGTGTGGTCAAGGAAGTCGTTAAAAGAATCTGACTTTGCCCTGGCTGTAGGAAAGCAGCTTTGGCTTGAGCTTTCCTGTGATCTCCCAGCTCTTCTCACTTGCAGTTGTGATGAAACTTACTTACTTACTTGACTGTGTAGAGTGCTTTGGATTCTTGGAGATTTCAGCGTTGGCAGTCAGAGCTTGTCTTAGAAAATTTCATACCTGCCTATGGAGTGAGTGTATCTTTTGACAAAAATGTGTTAGTAATTTTCTGTTTATTCATGTGTTGCTGGTATTGACCTGTGACTCAGGAACAAGCAGGCAGTTGCTGTGAAATCCTACAGGTAGTTCAGTGAAAGCAGCCGATGCCGGACAGGAAAGGACGCCATGGTGCCACTTGTAAGTTACTTACATTGGTGATATGGGTGCTGAGGAGATTGGTGGGCAGCACATTGTTGCTTAGAGAAGTGGCCACATGTTTTTTGCCAGCAAATTGCATTTGGAGGAAATACTTGACTAGTGACGGTGACAGCTGGTGTCACTGTAGTGTCCCCAGGCTCTCGTGGTATAACCTGCTTTCTTTTTTGAAACTGTATAGTAATAGTAGCGTATGTTTTCTTGATGTTGTTGTGATGTTTTGAAATACTCCAGCATTCTTCATGTTTATCTTCAATTAGTTACTCAGTATTTTTAAGTACAGGATGTTTCTTATGGTTAGTATCAGATTTTAAAAATATAATTTGAGTAAGTGGATTCAAAGCACCTGTTCTGCATCTGAATCAAGAGAGCATCTGAATCAAGAGAGCGTTCTGACTAGACCACTTTCCAAAACCCACTTCAGACTTACCACATTGGGATCTCCAGGAGCAGACCCCAGGAACTGGCAGTGCAGAGCTCCCTTGGCTGCTTGAGATTTGCAAGTTGGCTAACGCTCCCTGCTTTCACAGACACTCTCCACTCTTGGAGTGTTACACGTGCTTGGAGGGGCTGGCACAGGCACTGGTGCACACCTACTCAGACTTGTTGACCTAGCACTGCTGCCGAGAAAGGAGGCCCTGCTTTTAAAAACCTGTTTGAAGTCTTTGTGTCATGGCTGGTAGCATCCCATTAATTGCTGCTGAAACTGTAAACATGAATGAGGACTAAGATGGTAACTTTCTCTAAAGCCAGAAGTGCCATTCTTTTGAAATGGGAATCTTAGTGAGTTAGTGATGGATTTGTTGGCCATGTGCTACCGGATAACTGTGGTCTTACCACATAACTTGTCTCTGGATCTGCACAGGTGGAGATAGAGTATAGCTAGGGAGGACTTGTAGCCTGCCTGCGATTGCATGTGTCCTTCCTGGCAACTCCACAGAGTCTCTGGGTAGGCCCCACTGCCCAGTGCTCTGCTGTTCACCATCTTTGTTTAGGAAGAGGGCCTTGACTCGACATCCCCCACACACACTACCACTTTTTACACAGACATAGGAGTGATCTTATGTAAGAGAAATAGATGAGAGATACTGATTCATCCTGGACAGGTACCATATTTAGAATCTATAATTAATTGAAACCCTGATCAAATGTCAGCCTTTGGAGCATTTTGCATTAGATTGGTTAGGCTGATCCACTCATTAACCCTGTGGGTCCGCTTGATTTTCTAGGGCATAGTAGTGACTTGTGACTAAGCCAGTCATTCCCAATATTAATCAGACTCTAGCTGATGAAATTTGACTTATTTACTGACTTGATTTCACCTACTTCTTTTCTTTAAATCAGTTTTTATTTGTATTAATCACTTACAAAGAAAACTCTAAGGGAAACATAGAAAAGGCTAGTGTTGTTTATCATAAAGGATGACAGTGTAAGGTAAAGAATATTTAGTTCTTCGTTGATGGTCTGCCAGTGTTGGCGATGAACCTGAGACCTGCCCCTTTTGTTTCAAAGGACCTGAATGGCTAGGAGTAAAGCGGTTATGCACATACGGTATGGTTTAGCCACAGAATTAGAAGAGGTTTGGGAAGTGTGTTTGCTTTACTTATGATTTAATATTAATAATGTTAGGAGTGAAGTATAGTCCATGTTTTGGGAAACACCAGCTTAAGCTATTGGATTTTATTTCCTTTGATTGAGGAGTTTACCCCTGGGAAATAACAGACTTGGGAAGCAGAATTCTGGACTCTGTTGTTGCTGTGCAGAAGGCTCACATGCCAGTACCTTTGTCATCCATCTGTTGCTCATACTGTAAGTGGCATGTGAATCCAATGGTCAGGCCTTAGTGTGTCAGACCTCTGCTCACAAATGACAGCCACAAACTGGCCGTTTCTGGGCTGCATGAGAGCAGCATTGATATGAGCACTGCTGTCACCTTACAGCTCCTTCCTCTTGATGATGAATCTTGCACTTCATGAATTGGGTGCTCTGTATTTTGTGGGGGCCAGCATAAATTACATTCAACAAAATGTCATTTTCATCAGAGTATGGGTAACTTACTCAGGAGAAATCACTCTTGGTGATTGTGCTAATTAATTGATTTCAAAGAATGTTGATATAGAGTTAAATGATTCTTACTCTGATCTGTTGTACTAGACCTGGTTTCATTGTTGATAAAATGGACAGGTGTTTGTGACCAGCTTTTGCTGTCATGTGACTGGGTTGCTTTGCATCACAAACAGAGGGTTTGCTATTGAATCTAGAACAGACCCTCTGATCTGATTGACTTAGACACAAGAAGTGATGACTGACTTAGGGTGTTTTTATTTTATTTGAATATTTTGGTGACTTTTTGAATGAGGAAAAAATGTTTTAAGTGTGGGAAAAAATTTGCCAATGAATTATAGTATTATAGTATGGTATTTTTTTACTTTGAAATTTTGTTGATAACTAATATTTTTTAAGATTGGTATTAATTAAAACATCTAATTTCCACAGATTGCTGATTATTTTTAATAGTACTTGATGATTTCCAAAGCATGTTTGCACATATTATTCCATTTTCTGTTTTATTCCTGGTTTATAGATGAAAGTCCTAAATTGAGTTTCATTTGCACAGATAAAATGTACCAAGTTACCTATTTCTTTTGCATATAATATGGATGGATAGAGTTAAAAGAAAAACTCAAGAAGATAAAATGAATTCTACATGTACTGGACTATGTGATTAGTGACAGATGTTTAGTCTCAGGTAAATTTTCTAAGTTTGCTTTAGAGTAGCTGGATCAGCATTGTAAACCTGTTACATCAGAGAGACCCTTTAGTACTTGAAAGACGTTGGATTCAGCGGTCACTGCGTTTCTCTTCTGGCTATTGCCTGCCTATGTACTTAACCCAGAGTCATGGCAGTGAGCCAAAGCCAAGGTCCCTTTTTTTATAGAAAAGGCTCTGTAGCTCTTGAGAGAACTTGTTACTTTCTTTCTTTCTGCAGTTAATAGATAAACTGTTACAACTGCAGAGCAGAAGAAACTTGTGCCCGGTCTTTCCCCAGCAGTCGGAGGGCCAAGGTGCTAAGCAGAAAGATACATCTTAGCAGGAGTGGCATCATGGTGAATGCTTCCATGCTCTACTTAATGTCTGTGGAAGTCAGTCAAAGAGGACAGTTCCTCCTCCACTCTTTGCAGCCTAATTACATGTTGTAAAATAAATTCACATTTTTCTTTACCACAAGCCAAATAGTGCTAATTAAAACTTACAAGTTCAGTAGCATCAGAGAAAAGAATGTTCTTGTTCTAGATAACATCATTTTATCTTTTTTTCTTCGTTATGTGATCAGAGAACGCCACACTGATGTTTCTGCTATTTGAAGGAGCATTTTCATTTCTAGTTAGAAAATAGATTGATTTTTCCTCCTCTCCATACCTGCTTTTATTAATATCTGTGTCTTTAGGATTTGTTTTAGAAGACATTAAATCATCCATGACATTTATGTTTTAACAAATATTTGTTTTGTTCCAGTTAAATGCCAGGGGTTTCTATGTGCTGTTAGCAGAAGAGTACCTGATATCATGCGGTCTGTATTTGTTTAGGGGATGGCGAGATAAAGAGGACGAGAAGGCAAAGCGAGAGGGTTTGTAGGAGTGTTTCATGGAATCGTGAGGAGGAGTGGCTGGGCTCCTTTACTAGTGAGAGACAGCTTCTGTAAGGAGTTAAAGCCAGTCATTGGAGATCTGGAGGAAGAGGGTTTGATGCAGTGGAAACAGCAGCTGTAAAAAGTTCAGGATGGGGGGTTGGGGATGGTAGAGTGCTTAAGGCCCTGGGTTCGATCCTCAGCTCAAAAAAAAAAAAAAAAAAAAAAAAGGTTCAGGATGGAAGTAGGCTTGGCAGAATGGCTCATGAGGAAACAGAACAGTGTACCAAGAGGAAAGGGGTCTGGATTGAAGTTAGAAAAGGGAGACCAGGTCAGTTGATGCGGTGGTTCCTGTAAGGTATGGGAGCAATCCAATTGAACGGTGCTCGTGCATTGTCACTAGAGGACTTTTGAAAAGTGTCAGGCTCTAGTTTTGGTTGCTTGGTGGACATAGGGGCCACCGAGGGGACCAGAGAAACCAGTTAGTATGTTGTTTTGTATGGCTAGGGTTAAAAGATGGATGAGAAAAACCGTTTAGATTAGGATTGTGGTAGCTGGAGCAGAGAGGTGTCCTTGTGGACGGAGTAGGAGCAATGTGGGAAAGGAAGTGAGGGCAATGTCATGGATATTTGTTTAAGTAGCTGGATGAGTTTTTATAGTAGAAATTGTTAAACAGCCTTCTCTAAAGGTATTTTGCTGGGCGTATTAAATATATATACTCAACCGTGAGTAATGGTGTCCACCTACAATCCCAGCACCCAGGAGGCAGATGCAGGAGGATTGTTTGACGTTGGAGGTCTAGGAAAGATAAGATATGTAATGAGTTCAAGGGCTGCCTGAGAGAGAGTGAAACCCTGTCTCATAAAAGAAATATGCACACATACACGTACATACGTACGTACGTACGTGTGTGTGTGTGTGTGTGTGTGTGTGTGTGTGTGTGTGTGTGTGAGAGAGAGAGAGAGAGAGAGAGAGAGAGAGAGAGAGAGAGAGCGCTAACTGCTGCTCGATGGCTTTATAAAAAGATGGAGAGCTGTTAGGACTGTACTAGCCACAGAGAATATTAACCCCACTAGAAGGAGGTGATGGACTTATTGGCTGAGTTTCTACTTACTTTTCTAAAGCCTCACACTGTTTCTTACACACACACACACACACACACACACACACACACGTTTAATTGTATTTTGAGATTGAAGAAAATTTCTCAACCCATATACTTTCTTCCTACTAGTGTAGTAGAATGCCTCTTAAGTCTAGGTAATATTTAGTCATATAAGGCAAAGAAATACTTCAAAATGAGTGACTTTGAAATACTCAAACCAAAATAATTTTTCTGGCATCTGTGGGAAATTTCTGTTCATTCTGTATGGCTTTTACCTTAGGGAAGAAAGTCCTGTCAGTTCACGATTCTCCCCTGCAGAATGTGTAGTCTCTTAAGAATGGAGTGCTCGGCTGGATTAATGCAAGACCAAAGGAAAATGTATCACCACTTTTCTGGGCTCACACCCTCTTTGCATTTGGTGTAATTGATTGTCTTTTAATAGTGTTCATGTTTGTCTATGAATTGATAAACAAAGCTTAGGGATCAGATGATGGTTCACACACATCTTTGGGAATCAGGCCATGAGAGTAATGTATAATGTCTGCCTTATATACATGAAGTATTGATTTAGCCCAGAAAGATCAGAAGACGTAAGCCAGAGCAAAGCTACTCTGTAGGATCAGCCCCCGAGGTGAATTGTGTCATATAAACTTCATTTCCCAGCTCTCCTACTGAGCATGCCATGATGGCATGGCTGCATTTCCTGGTGAAGCTAACCTGGTTCTAAGATAGCAGTCTTTCAGGCCCTTGGCTGAATGAATTACTTGGTATTTCCAAGTTTGAAAATACTTTCTTCCCCTTTCAAGTGCTCCTTGGCAGCAGCTAAGGAATGTTAAAGCTGCTTTAAGTGCCAATTAAGGCCAATTATAACTGGCCTGGCCTGCTGAGACGGAGGAGTTAGTGGAGGCTTGTGTTCTTGTAAGATGAAGAACTGCCTACACCAGTGACCGGAACACAGTATTTCATAACTGCCAGCAGCTTGTTTGGTGCCCTGCAGAACAGAGGGACTTCTGGCTTTTAGGGGTGCTTTTTAGGAAATGTCAAGGTTTTCTAATTTCTGTAGTACAAACTTGTATGTTACTCTAATTCTGTCTCTTCAAATGCTGTCCATCCTGTATTTTCCCCTCGGTTGTAATCAATAATAGATGCCTGCTGTGTACTTGGTACTGCACTGGTTTAGTACCACCTGGAGGAGGAGGCATGATGCCGGTGAAGCCGGGATCCTCTCTCCCTAGGCCATACAGTTGAAGTGCTCTGACTGGTTGGTCTCTGTGCCTTCTTCCCAAGCCAGCACTGCCCTCTGGCTGCTAGGCCTTCCATATCACACTTCCACACCAGCAGGGCCACTTCATGACTCTTCGCCTCAGTAAAACGGTTATGTGTATACCATTCAAACTGTGGCAGGTACAGGATTTTTGGTCTGTAAGGTAAGGGTGTTCTTTATTCTTACTAAAATGATATTTTTGTCTTTTTAATAAGTTGCCTTAATTATTTCCATAGGAAAAAAATAAGCCACAACCAAAAAAACAAAAACAAAAACAAAGAAAAAACTTTGTGTATATTCTTGGGAAATTATTTAAACAAAATAATAATGTTTTCCAAGAAAAATAAAGCCAGGACCAGCTTAAACAAGATTTTCTTCAGAGCACTGAGTAATGTTTAATCTGAAATCTGATCTTTGTTCTTAGTTTTTGTATTTATGTATACGTTCTCAATGTACAAAATTACATTTTTCTCGGCCTTCACTATCACTCATACTTTCTCTAACATAGTTAAAAAGAACAAGTTCAAATTATTCCTCTTATCCACGAACATGCCTGCATCGCAGCTGCCCTGTAGGCTGAAGTAGGCGGTCACAGGCTTCAGGGCCAGCCTCACCATTAGCAGGACTGTCTCAGAATAAAGTAGACAGTGAGCAGGCTACAGAGAGCTCCCCAGACTGCGCACAGTACCCCGAGTTAGCCCCAGAACAGTTACAGATGTACTGTTTTCAGGATTCTCTCTCACCAGCACTGTCCCGATTTACAGAAGGGAATGTTAAAAAGCACACAAGACATAAACACAAGTGGACAGTGACCGCTCTTAAATTGTTCATGTTTCTAGCCGTTAGGGAAATGCAGATTAAAACTACTTTGAGATACCACCTCACTCCAGTCAGAATGGCTGTCATCAATAAATTTCAACAAAAATGTTGAAAAAGATTTGGAGAGAAAAAAATCCTTATATACTGTTGGTGAGTGTGCAAATTAATATAGCCATTGTATAAGTCAGTTTGGAGATTTCTCCAAATGAAAAACAACAACAAAACAAACCCAAAGCCCCTACCATTCGACCACTATTTTACTCCTGAGCGTACATGCAGAGAACTCCATGCCCTATGGAGATAGTGCATCTCCATGTTTACAGCTGCCTTATTCACCACAGCAAGGAGGTGGAGCCAGCCTAGTTGTCCATCCGCAGATGAGTAGATAATGAAAATGGAATACTATTTGACTCTGAAGAAAAATGAAATCATAAAATTTGCTAGAAAATGGATAGACTTTAAACTTAGAATATTAAATGAGGGCTTAGACTCTTAGAAAGAAAAAGGCCCATATGTTCTCCCTTACAGTCTAATAAATAAAAGTGTTTATATGTAAACAAGTGTATCTGTGGGTATTGTATAACAAGTAGAAAAAGAGCCAGAAAGACCAAATGTTGGGAATGCGGAGTGAATGCTTGCTTAAAATGAAGATGGATATAAAGATAGTTGTCTTTCTCATTCTAACTCTCATGGAGTTCTCATTTTTGGTGGCAGTGCATAGGATATATTCAGTATATATAGACTGAATGTATGGAACACAGCGTGAAGCTCCATAGCTTCTGTCACAAGTGGCCACTGTAACTGTAAAGAATTTCGCTGAGTTGTGCAGTCTCTGGGTCTGATTAATTAGGGTATGTGATTTTTTTGTAATAAAATTTAAAATAAATTGAAATAAAACAAGATAGTCAGACACTTGCACAAATGAACACTGGAGGCTGATCCCATGGGTGCAGTGGAACTGTGGCTTAGCTTAAGAAAGGCCCCTTGTCCCAGAGACCCTTCAGCTGTCCCCTGAGGTAGGCAGGTGAGTCACTTGGACCAAACTAAGAACTGTTGCATTTAGATCATAAATGATAGAATTTGCTTCTCTTCTTGTTTAAGAAATCCAACAGATTAGCCTGAAATCTTCACTGTTTTAACTATTATTACTAAATAGGGTCTCACTCAGTAGTCCACTTTTGCCTGAAACTCGCTATTGTAGCCCAGGCTACCCTAGAGTCCCAGAGATACTTCTTCAGTCATCCAAGAACTGGGACTACAGTGTGTGAACCAAGATGCCCCCACTTGAAATCTTTGCTTATGCTAATTAATTTTAAAGGATTTCAGGAGTAGTGTCCTTCCTTATCTTGTACTTAAAAGCCTGCTCTTCTCCTCTAGTGTCTTCAGGGCTACTGTAGTTTTGAGTTTGTGATTATACCTGTGAGACATGGAGGGTAGATTGCCAGCAATGCACTACTGAATGGGGACTGTAATTGCAAACTCCTTGGAATCTGAATGCTTGCTGTAAATGTAAAGCAGTGTGGCAGTTCTCTTTTCGAGTTAACTGAGAACTTATTTCTGGTATTCCCTCACGGTAACCTCCCCCCCCCTCTCTCTCTCTCACACACACACACACACACACACACACACACTCACTCACTCACTCACTCACTCACGCAGGGATCCTGTCATCTCCCCTCCCTCCCTTCTCACATTTAAAGTGTTCATTCTGACCCACCAAGTGTCTGAGCCATTATTCCCTAAAACTCCTGTCAGCTGGCAGTTTTTCTCAGGTCTGTTGAACTTGAGGTTTGTCGGTGACAGAAAGGGGTAGTTTGTGGAGATGGTCACAGTGCTGAGGTAGGGGACAGCCATGCCAGCATCACCTGCTGACAAGGAGCCACGGAGAGCAGTTTTATCAAGAGCAGAAGTTCTCTCCCCTTTGGCTTTCCAGGGATTGGATGCTTAACCACACAATAAGCATGTATGATATTGGGCAGATTGTGAAAATAGGTATCGAAAATGAGTCCAGATTGTTGTTACTTGATTCAGGAAGGAAAAGCTGGCTTTAAAAAAAGTTTGCTTAATATTCTTGACCGTTAGTGAGTGTAGCTAGTGTAGGGAAATAAAACATGGAGAAAGGCTACTAATGTTTATAGAAATATCCTAATAACTCAGGTTTTAAATCAGTCTTCTGCTTTTATTTTAGTAAAGCCTACAGTAGCATTGCTTATCTACAGGTATTTAGAAAACAGCTGGGGTAATTCACATTGTAGCAGGCAGATTTCTAAATTCTGTATTCAATTCTGACAAACTGCCTGTCCTTTAATATAGAAGAGTGGTTCTCAGCCTGTGGGTCACATAACCGATATCCTGCACATCAGATATTTACATTATGATTCATAACAATAGCAAAATTACAGTTATGAAGCTACGAAAATAATTTTATGGTTGGGGTTACCACAACATGAGGAGCTATATTAAAGGGTCACAGCATTTAGGAAAGTTGAGAACCACTGATAATAGAGAAATTAATTTATACCAGCCCGGCATGCTTTGTATGACCATATTAGATGAAATTAGACTCCACCCCCTGTTTTTCTGTTGATCTGCCAGGACCTTTGTAATTCAAGTGCTTTTTACAGTAGTAGCAAGTGTTACATAAGCTCAAACATGGAGCATATTTGGAGTTGGTGGGCAGACTCAAATCATGATGCAGGCTTGCAGTAGCAAGTGTGCAATGAAGCACAGCCAGCTCTGAATGGAAGGTAGCAAGAAGCCTCTTGGGAGGAGCCCTTCCTCTGCACAGAAGCAGAGAGCTCCGCTGGGTGAGTTTTTCCTGGCAGTTTTCAGAAGCTGGGTTTGGCCTGGGGCCTGGTTCTGAATAAGCCTGTGGAAGGTAGGTTAGGACTTTGCTAACTAGCCTAGAGCCCAGCTGAGCCTGGAAGAGTTTATGAAGGCCTCTTTTCCTTCTGGCGTTTGTCCTGTCCTGCTAACAGGCCTGGAAGGGAGGGCTCTGCTGCTCAAGTGCTGGAGGGAGGGAGCTCTGCAGTGCTTGGGGGTGGGGGGTGGGGGGGGGGGCAGTGCTAATCTCAGCCAGAGGGATTAGCTGCTGCAAGCTGTCCACAGGAGCCATTCTGAAATGTCATTTGAGTGATCTGGCCAAAGTTCAGATGCAGGCAGGAGTTGAGTTTGCTATTAACTCTTAGAAAATGCTGAGGTTTGCATCAAAGAGCTCTGGGATTTCAGAACAGGGAGAAAGCGTGGAGTACTCCCTAAAAATGGAAGAGCCTTGTAACACCCTCTGACTGTTTTGTTTTTTTAATCTTGCGGTGAGTGAGGTTTCTTGACAGACAGCTCACAGTGTTTCCTGTAGAATGTGTTTGAAAGTTGTTTTGTCCGGTACTTTAAATCCACAATCAAATTTTAAATAGAACACTGTGAAGAACAACAACTTCAAAATACAAACAGCAACCTTGGGAAGTCACTCAGCAGCTGAAATTTGTGTATTTCATTATGGTTTTCTACTCAAATTATTGATATATATATTTTTTTGGTTGTATTGTTGTAGCACCAGCAGAACTAAACTAATTATCTCATTCCTTCTGTCTTTGGGCTGGGAGTAAGATGACAACCAAGTTCTTTAGTTTTTACTGAGTTCAAATTTCATGCCTTCTTCGATAATGTGCTTGACTGGATGGTTTCAGTTCAGGTTAAAACAAACAGCTCCCCAGTTTTTGGATTTGAAATGGAAATAGATCTTTAATCAGAATGCTGGTGAAATGATTTTTCTAAAAATTGCCAGCTTTAGTGTTGGTGTTTCTAGTTTTGTTTTTGTGGTCACTGGTGCTTTTCACTTGCAGGTAGAGCAGACACTTTTTCTCTGTAGAGAAAAGAGTTTGACAAACTGTCAACAAAGAGGCAGCCTGCCTGCCTCACTCCTGACTGACAGGTGCGTGGAGGCGGGGCCTGCTAGGCAACGTTCTGACTTAGGTTTGCTGTCGCCGTGTTTTGGTTTATTAAGTTTGCTGTCCTCTGTCCAGAATAAGATGAAATAATAAGGGTGCAGAATTATGGTTCTAAGACAGACTGAGCACAGCACTCAACAGGTGCTGCTCCGAGTCTGTTGCTTCTGGTAGTTGAGCCTCCTCCTTGATCTGGTAGATGAGACTGGCTGGGGGTTCTACACAAAAGTTCCACCTTTAAAAAGCAATGACAACAAATCAAGTCTGTAATTGACCGTGTTGTTTTGAATGTTTTCTCATCACTTGTAAATCTAAAGTTAATGCTGTAGTCCACACTGGCCTTGGACCTTGTGGTGCGTCTCTGGCCTCAGCTTCCCAAGTACAGGGATGACAGGTGTGAATCACTACCTCTGGCTCATTATTTTCTTTAGTTTTATTTTTGTATTTCAATCATACCTATATAATAAGCTGACAGCTAAGATTTTAATGGCAAACTGGTGAATTTATAGGGCGATTTCCCCCTCAACAGATAGTTGTACCTAGAGATGGATGGATTGCAGAGTGTCACCTCTTTTATTTTGCTTTTCCCTTTTCTTGTTGTATATTGATACCTGAGGACTGGAGCATTGCAAGGGAGTAATGTGATAGGATATCCGAGATGATGTGAGGTCATATCTACTTCCGGCACAGTGATGGGTGGCTGCACTCTGTCAACATCCTTTGGATAATACCTAGTTTCCTGAGGACAGCAAAGAGAGGGAAGTCCCTATGACTGTTGGCAAAATAGAAGTGTCAGCCAGCTTGGTATTCATGGATTGACAGTGGATGCAATCACAAATAGTGACACCTAGATCATCACAGTGGTGACATAAACATTTTAACAATTGGGTTTTGTTTAGAGCTCTAGCAGCTTTTTCCGACAAGGCACTTTTTCTGTAGTGTGTCTGAGATGAGAGCAGCCCTCAAGTACAAGTCTGAGTCCGTGACAGGGTTGCAGAACTATACACAGGATGCCTTTGGGAGCCCAGCTGGCCTTCGAGTGTTCATTCAGTTTTCCTTCCAAAATGGTGTCTCATGACAGCCCTGAGGAAGAAGAGGTGCTACTCCTAGTCACAGTGATGAGGGCTGATAACATTCAGTACTCTGTCATTTCTGGTGATGCATTGGGTACCTTTTAAAAGTGATTTTACAAATGCTTTCAGAGTGCTACAAGTTAATCAGGCAAAGGAGAACTACCCCTAGATGTTCCATAAGGTTTTCATATTTCTCACATACTTGAGAGCACAGTTAAAGGACAGTCCTCTGGGAAGCATTCCTGGCAGGAGGATTATTTGAGGTTGCCATATTCCTGCTCCTTTCTTAGCAACATTATTTACAGTCCATTCACGCTTGTCCCTCCCCCACCAGTGGAGTCATTCTCCCTTGTAATCTGCCCTTTGTGATCTGTTCTCTTTCATGCGGCAGTGTGAATGGTGTACTGCAGTGTGAGCCCTGCCCAGAGATGTGGAAATGCCAAGAGGCCCAGATTCTTTAGTGAGGCCTTTATTTCCGTCATAAAGCACTGACTTGAGGAGCTTGATAATTTGATTATAGACCTTTGGTGAAAAGTTGTTTCAAGTGGCCCAAGTGCTTTAAATGACTCTCTTTTCTGCACTTTCCACTTACGTTTTAATTTAAAAAGCACCTTTACGTTAGAGGACAGGAAAATGCTTTGGCAGAGGTAGCAGTTGGAGACTAATTTGTTAGGGCAGCCAGTATTGAAATCATCCCTTTCAGTTAAATCTCTCTAGTGGAAATGATGCCAAGTGCTTTGTGGTAAAGAGTTTTCTTTCCCAGTGTTTTCCAGTGCCATTTGTAACCCACCTAAACACATGCTATGAAGTGCCTCCCAGCCCCAGCCCTGGCTAGTTGTCCTTTGATGCACTGCATGCCAGAGATCAGCTCTGGATTCCCCAACTTAGAATTTGAATGTTCCAGGGACAGTCCCACCAGTGGCTTCCCTTTCAGCAATTAGACTGTGTCAGACTTTCTCTAGAGCATCTTGTCATGGGCCAGGAGAACCTAAAGAAATGGAATCAAAGAGAAAGCAGCTCAAGAACCGAAATGAACCTGTGATAACCGTGGCTGGAGTAGATAGAGCTGTGCTTGCTGGTCAAGTGCATGAGAGGAGTGCTTCTAAAAAGATGACAGTAACAGGAAAAGCTGGTACCTGTAAAGTGCTGTGGCACTATTAAATAGAAATGTTCCTGAGTGGTCAGTCCATGCTGAGATTTATTCTTAAAATAAACATGAACTCCTACATTAAACCTAAGCCGTTGTTTGATATGTATTGCTTAGAACAGTGCTGAAGCAGTCATTCTCAAGTCAGTTACTACATTTAGTTAACACAGTAAATAATACACCAAGTGTAGAGTTAGGAAAGGTGTGAAGCATGACTCGGATGTGAATGACAACTTTAGGGAAACACTGGTGTAGTGCAGAGGCGAAGTGTAGTAAGGACTGCTGGGAATGTAAGTCTCGATTTACCCCTTTGCAGGTCTTTATCTTGGATGTTCCTTAGGAGGTCATGATTGCAAGGAAGGACAGATGATTCAATTGATGTTTTTGTTCGCGGCCTTTAGTAGTTTGAAAGTAGAGTCTGACAATTGGGGTTGAGGAAGAGCACCATTAGTAACGTGGCATTTTCAACCTGGACATAAGTGATTAGAATAAGTCAGTGAAGGCATCTTATGAATGTAAGAGAGATTCCAAACCGAGCTTTCAATAAAATGTATTGCTGCATGTTATGCCTGGCAGGAATCTGTGTGTGTTTTACATGTACTTTACCTGTTATGACCACATATAAGGCTGATTATTAAGTCTTTGCTTTAATGGAGAGGGATGTTGGAATGTTGTTGGAATAAGGCTTTCAGAGACGATATGAAAGTTTATATTGCTTGATGCCAAATGCCATACTGTTTAGCCTTTTCTGACAGTGTCTTGAAATGTGAGTTTCATTTAAAGGAAAGTCATAGGTTTGTTAATAAGCTCAATGTGTACCATGATCACCTTCTGCTGTTCTACCTCCATTTTTTCCTGAGTTTCACTTGAGTCCTGTCAGGAAAATAAGCCAACTTTTAAAATTATAAAATGAAATTACCTTGAATAAACATTTTGTTGAGAATTTATTTATTTTTGGATGAGTTCTAAGTTTCCCCTGAACTGCTGTCTGAAGAGACCTTAGCATGGTGGATCCTGCCCCCAACCAAGTTGAGCAGAGGAGCTCCGTAAAACCCACATTTGCTACAACCAAATGCAGAGTTCCCGTTTTGATCTCTCCCAGGTTAGGATGGCTGGTTTATCACTGTCTGTGGATCCTGGGTAACAGGAGGCAGTAGCCCTCCCGTCAGCCGTGAGGTCGTGGGGGAACTGGCTGTTAGTCTGGGGTACACTGTGTAGTCTGGAGTACACTACAGTCTGCAGGACACTGTGGCAGTGCTATAGTATTCAAGAGATGCTATTTTTAAAATTTTTTTCCACTACTGACCCTTTCCAGCCTGAGACATTTTACTACTGTGTGAGAAAATTGGTCAGGACTGAGACAGGCCCCGTTAATCCCACAGTGTGCTTGTGCTTGGCGCAAATTGCTGCTGCTGCTGGTGAGATATGTTCACCAGTCAGTTGCTTAGATTATAAAAGAATAATCAAACATTTAATAAAAGATACAAGAAAAGAATCCCAAGTTAAGGGGGCTTTTCTAAGCACTTATCCTTTTTTGCATGATGTTCATTGAGAAAAGGACAAATTAATAGAATGGTCATGAATGGTGGTATACCTTGCTGTATTTGGGATGTATAAATTGAGACTAGAACTCTAAATAGATTCTTTAAGATCTTTCTCCCCCTCTCTTCTCTCCCTCTCCTCTCTTTCTCTGTGTGGGGAAGGAGGTTAGTATATGTATATGGTATGTATCTGTGTATGTGTTTGAGTGAGTGTGGAGCATCCATGTGCCATAGCAGAAGTGTGGAGGTCCGGTGTGGAGCATCCATGTGCCATAGCAGAAGTGTGGAGGTCCAATGTGGAGCGTCCATGTGCCATAGCAGAAGTGTGGAGGTCCGGTGTGGAGCATCCATGTGCCATAGCAGAAGTGTGGAGGTCTGGTGTCGGTCCTCGCCTCTGTTTGCCACTATGTAAAAGCCAGGCTGCCTGCCTGTTGTAAGCTGAGATTCTCCTGTCATCCTGCCATCCCACTGCTGGATTGCAGATGCGTGGGGCTGCACCCAGTTCTTTGTAGATTCTGGATGTCTGAAGTGGGGTCCTCATGTGGTGGTCACTGAGCCCAGATTCATTTTGTAAAAAATGTTATGTATTTAATAATCATGTCTACTCTGTTCAGTATTAAAAAAATTCTCAAAATTTAAGTTCTTGTAAACCACCTTAAAAAATAAAAAAAAACAAATATATATTTGTTTTCAAAGCAGTATTTATAATATTAAAAGGTATAATTATTTGCTTTACTCCTTTTGATTTATACCTGGGTGTTAAAACTTATAATTAGGGGGGGAAAACAACTGAGCATGAATTCAGAATTATAAACTCAGTACTCTTGCCTTCCATCTGGAAACTAGAGGAAGCACTCCCTCCCTCTGACCCTCCCTCTCACCCCCCCTGCTCTGACCCGCATGCCCCCTGTGTTGATATAGGTGTCCTAATCTCTCTCTTTTTCTCACCTCCCTAGCTCTCTGTCTCCTCTCCCTTACTCCCACTCCCCTTTTATCCCTCACTCTGTATACCCCCACCCCATCCCACCCCACATCTGTCTACAGTGTGTCCTCCTTTCCCTGTCTCTCCTGTGGCTGTGTTTGTCTGCCTACGGTGGGCATGGCTTTCTCTTGGTAGAGCTGTTCCTAGTACCTCCAGGAACAAAGTGTGCTTTCTCTGGCCTAGAGCTGGATGGTAGAAAGAGGAGTGCTTTGAAAACTTAACTTGGACTCCTCAGCAGAACACATGCTAGTTATGCTCAGCACCCGCCACTGCTTTGCTGCTTTGTCTACCTAACCGACTCTACCCTAACCATGAGCATTTCTTACTTCATCTCTGAACAACTTTTTAAAAACAAAACTATATGCTCAGCTTAAAATCTGATGAAAATAAGGAGATATTGTGAAAGATTAGAGGAGTCTAATGCAAACCTAATTAAGTTTAGTTTCTCTTGAGGAGAAAGCCAGATGCTGTTCTTCACAGAGTAAGGTGCCAGTTCCTCATGTGAAGAAACAGCTGAATTCGTATTTGAGCATAACATGACAAGTATTTGAGCTGATATTTTCTGCCTTTTTCTAAGTCATGCACAGTGACACAGTGTGTGTCTGTCTTTCTTTTCTTTTTTTGTCTTTTTCTTTCTTTTTTTTTTTTTGAGAGACAGTATTTCTCTCTGTGTAGCTCTGGCTGTCCTGGAACTCACTCTATAGCCCAGGCTGGCCCACAGACACAGAGCTGTGCCGCCTCTGCCTGCTGAGTGCTGGGACTAAAGATGTGCACTGGTACCACTGCCTGGCTCAGTTTCTTTCAGTAAATTAAAATTTCATGATTTTTAATAAGAAAGAATTAGGATTGTTGAGAAATACATATCTGCAGACTTTTCACGTTGTAAATCTAGTTCTGGATAGAGTGATTGTTGACAGAGTAAGGTCCTGAGTTCAGATTCCAAGAACCTGCATAACTCTGGACACTGTAGATACGTCTGTGATCCTAAGAGGACACCCTAGAGCCTAGCAGGCTCGTCACCCTGGCATAGGTGGTCACAGCAGCAAAGACGGCTTTTCTTGAGTGCTGCCCTTGGGTCTCCTCTAATGTCTGTACATGTACCTGCCACATTTGTGCTTGCGGGAGCACACACACATGATACAGACGCAAATTACACATCCTGCATACCCTCCAAAGTGAATATTAGAAATCTTGGGTCTTGATTTTCTAATGCAGTGGTTCTCAACCTGTAGGTCTAGACCGCTCTGGGGGTCGAGCAACCCTTTTACAGGGGTCATCTAAGACGATTGGAAAACAGATATTTACATTACAGTTTGTAACAGTAGCAAAGTTATAGTTGTGAAGTAGCAACGAAATAATTTTATCCTTGGGGGTCACAACATAAGGAACTGTATGAAAGGGTCACAGCATTAAGGAGGTTGAGAACCACTGCTGTAATGCTTATTTAGAGTTATTAGGCAAGAAAAGATGTTAACTAAAGATAACAAGTACAGTAGGAAGCTGAAAGAACAAGCCAAAAGTTATGCTCTAACCCGACATACATTATAAACATCACTGCATTGTACAAATCATGCAATAAAAGCTAACATGAGGTTATAGCACAGCATACAGACCCTTTTAGGATGAGAAAAGATAGATAATAAAAACGGCATGGCGGCATAGTTTGACGCCGAAAAGACCTGGCATTTCCCTGTGGTGTAGGTGTAGAAAGGGTCACCATCTGTAAATTACTGAGAAGTGGTAGAGGAGGTGATAAAGATGGACAGAAAGATGTAATACCAGATATTGATGGTACAGTGCATGATATCCATGGTGAGCTGAAGTGCATGTTGGGTATTGGAGGTGTGTGCATTTTATATATTTCTGTGTGGCTAGTTTGGCCATGTGTAGCTTTCTACACCACCCCCTATTTCTTCTCTTAAAATAGTTTTAATTTTTTAGAGTTTCATGCACGCATATAATTATTTTGGTCATATTCACCCTAATTCCTCCTGGTAATGCTTCCCAGATCCACTTCCCCACTTCTTTCCAACTTTGTGTTCAACTCCCTTTTTATAATGGCCCACTGATTCCAGTTTGTGCTGTACTTATACTGGTATGGGGCCATCCAGTAGCACTTTCGTGGAGGACTTACCAGGGACCACACTCTTAAGAAGACCTGGCTCTTCCTCCTCCAGAAGCTATCAGTAGTGACTCAGCTCCTGCGCCTTCCCCTCCCCCTCATGCTAGAATGCTGGCTGGCTTGATCTTGTGCATATCTTGTGCAGGCAACCATAGCTGATTCATGAATGCAGTGGTCTTGTCACATCCATGTGACACTGTTTTGGTCTGTTCCTCCCAACCTCTGTGTCTGATAGTCTCCACCTTCCTCAGCCTGGATGGTCCACGAGCCTTGAAAAGAAATATGATATAGATGTTCTTTTGTGGCTAGCATTCTATAGGCACTTATTCTCTACAGTTTTCTCAGCTTTGAGTGTCTGTGTCAACCTCGCTAGAAGTTTCTCTGATGAGGCCTGAGAGCTACACTAGTTTGTGAGCATAGATGTAGAGACCCACAGAGGTTTCCCAGTGAGAATTTACTCAGGGTCCCAGAATCTGAGCTTGCTTTTCCCTGCAGGGCTGCATAAGGGGATGATTTGACCATGGACGTGGTTACCAGGTGTTTGCAAGGGTCTACACTCAGCTGTGTGGTGTGCTTTGATCTAGCAAGGGGAAGGTCTCCCCCCACCTCCCGCCATTTGGCATTGTTACAAAAATCCCTTTTGAAGAGGCAGAAGGGGCCGTTGGGTTTTGATCCAGGTCCTCCCGAAGCTGTCCTATGTTTCTGTCTTTCTCCTCTTTGCTATCTTTCTAAAAGTTTCTTATCCCTCTCTCCTCCTCAGAGGAACCCTTTTAAAATGTGGGAGCTGGCCTCTCCCACATAGAGATGCTGATTTAGAGAGCACTTTGGTACAATGTCCACTTATCAAAATAAAAGTAGTAGATCCTTCTCCCCTAACCCTCTGAGCTCCCCAACCGTAGGTTCTTACCCCAGACTTAACAGAACCAGGTGTGCATTTCCTCCTGTGGCGCTGGCCTTAAACCCAGGAAGGAGGGATTGGTTACCCGCTATACCTTACTGTGCTGGTCATTCTGTAGCTGACGGCATTCATAGCTGGGTAAGACTGTTGATGACAAGTTTATCCCAGAAGCCTGCATAGCAACATCCAGAACTATGACTCCTCTTCAGTACCAAAACAATTTTCTATGTCCTATAGTCAAAGTATGTAGTGTCTTCTGCAATGGGTTTTACCATTGAGTTCTGGTGGGCAACCAAGAGCAATGGCAATAGTGTATTGTTTGGGGGAGGTTGTGTTCTAGACACCTCTGACCAAAAACTTATCTCCTCATATATATTACATATACAGCAAATGCAAAAATTTTTTAAGGCCAAATTATTCCATAGTGTATTAATGGCTTTGGAAGAAATTTACATTCTCAAAACAAGCACTATGCTCGAAATGGTTTTATTTAAGTGGATGGGTCCTTTTATCTAATCATTTGATCTTAAGAGAAAGTACATTGCACATGCTAGCTAATGATCTTATTTTAAAAAGTAGAAAGATGAAATTGTAAATCAAGAATACATTAAATATACCTAATATGAGCATTTTAGTTTAGAAACAGTGCACATTAAGAATTCAAGCACTGTGTTCCTGAGTGGATATCACTATAGCACCATAATGAAATTGTAAAGAAGAAGAAATAAAAAAAATAAAGGTAAGTTGACTTACCTCAATTGGGGACCTGAATTGTATACATTTGCTATGAGACACCTGTTTGAAAATCTGATATTCAGCATATGAAAAAATTTCACAATTCTAGGGGGTTTTCTCTTCTGTACCACAGACCTGGTGGTACTCCTTCAGTGTGTTCATTAAACAGGTGGACAAGCATCTTGTCTTTGTGTAGTCTACAGTTAGAGCGTCAGCTGTCAAGTTGATAGACCTGGTACATTACTTTACTACATTATCATACTTTGCTATGATAAAACACTATGACCAGAGGCAACCTAAGAAAGAGCTTGTTTTGAGCTGGGTGTGGTGGCACACACCTTTAATCCCAGCACTCAAGAGGCAGAGGCAGGTGGAGCTATTTGAGTTCGAGGCCAGCCTGGTCTACAGAGTGACTTCCAGAACACCCAGGACTACACAGAGAAACCCTGTCTTGAAACAGAAAAGCAAACAGAGAGCTTACTTTCACTTCTGGTTGGTTCCATATGGCTAAGAGTCCATGAGAGTGGGATGGAGGCATGGCATCTGGGGCAGTAGCTAAGAGCTCACATCTTGAACTGCAAGCACTAAGCAAAGAGGCAGAACTGCAAGCAGGGGTAAGGCCTTAAGCTCCCAAGACACCCCACCACCACCAGTTACATACTTCCTTCAAGCTAGGACACACCCCCTAAAACTCCCTCAAACAGCGCCACCCACTGGGACCAAGTATTCAAATACCCCAGATGAGATGATGTTTCTCTTTCAAACTACCACACTTGGGAAGAGGGAACTTCATTTGACGAATTGGCCTCCATTTGATTAGCCTGTGAGCATGTCTGGGGGCATTTTCTTGATTACTGGTTGATATAGGGGGCCCAGCCCACTGTGAGCAGTGCCAACCCTGGGCAGATAAACCTGGGCTTTAGGAAAGTTGGCTGAGCAAGGCAAAAGAAGTGAGACAGTAATAAGCAGTGTTCTTCCTCCATGGTCTCTGTTTTAGTTTCTGCCTCCAGGTTCCTGTCTTGAATTCTTGTGTAGCTTCCCTTGATAGTCTGTGACCTGTAAACCAAGTGAACTCTTTCTTCACCACATTGTTTTCGGTCAGTGTTGTATCCCAGCAACAGAAAGCAAGTGTAGACTGCCACAGGCAGCTGTTTTAATGTCACATATGACAAGCTCATTCAAATTATTGCTTCGAGGACATATTGCTTTGGAAAGTAGCTGTCAGCTGAGAGTCATGCTACTTCACCCCGGAGCCCATTTGGAAATGATGAGGGTGGGAGAAGTTAAGTTGTCCACAGCAGATAGGCACTGCTGTGATTAAAAGAATGCTACGTGTCCTGAAACATTTATGTACAGTCATCATAAGATACCAGCGATACCCTCAGGAGCAGTTTGTTAAAGGGGGGGAGAAAGTGGCAAAATTGAAATTAACTTACACAAAAATGTTGATTTTAAACACACAACGGAACAGGCTTGAGAGATGACTTGGTGGTTGAGAACACTTTTGTTGCTCTTGCAGAGGACCCAGGTTCATAACTCCAGTTTCAGGGGATCTGATGCCCTCTTCTGACTTCCACTGGTACTGCGCATGCATGTGACACCCATACACACATGTGGGCAGAACACTCATACATGAATCTAAATCCACAACAACAAAACCTGTATTTTATGTGGCTTTGGTAAGAAGGATAAAAAGTTGCTTTTCATAGAAGTTTGGAAAACACTCAAGATTTGCAGTAGCTCTGAGCCCTATTTCATAAACCCTGTGTATATGCCGTATGGCTTATATCCTTAGCCTGTGCAGATTTTAACTCATTTAGCCATGGTTAATGGTTTTTGAAGCTTTAGCCTAGTCTAGCACGGGCTGTCAGACTAGGCTGCACATATTATCACACAGGGAAGCTTGTGGAAGTCTTAGTGCCCTGGACATGCTTCAGACCAGATACATCACAATCTGAGAGAGAGCAGGTGTCTTTTTAGCTGGTGTTTAATTTTTTTTTAATAAACTTTTTAAAGTAACATACAAAGAAGTTGATTTATTGTGATATTTTCATACTTACATCATTATACTTTGGGGGGTTTGTGCCCCACCCAGCCCCATCTCTCCCCATACATCTTCATGGCACCATGTTGTTTCTCCTTCTTCCCTGAAGTACTCTTCCCCTTCTGTTTTCATGATACATTCCATTACCTCTCTTGTTTCTCCTTCCTCATTCCTGTAGATTTCTTCCCCTCTCATGGTCCTTTCTACTTTGTGTGTGTGTGTGCATTTTGAGTCTACATTCTACCAATGAGAGGAAACACAGTGCTCCATTTCCTACAAACACCGCAATTTTAATTTTCATAGTTGAACAAAATTGAACTGTGTGTATGTACTGCATTTTCATTGTCCATTAATCAGTACTAGTTTTATATCTTGGCTTTTGTGAATAATTAAGTAATAAACATAGATGTGTAGGCAGAGTTTTCCCATCCCAGCAGCTGCTTCCAAATTACCACACAGAGGCTTATATTAATTATAAATGCTCAGCTGATAGCTTAGGCTTATTACTAGCTCTTACACTTAAATTATCTCATTTCTTTTCTGTGCTTTGTCATATGGATTGGTACCTTTTCTCAGTATGGCATGCCCATCTTCCTCTCTCTGCCTCTACCCCTCTTCATCCCAGTATCCCCAGTTATATTGTCCTACCTAACTTTATTCTGCCTTGCTATAGGCCAGTCAGCTTCTTTATTAACCAGTGAGAGTAATATTCACAGTGTGCAGAGGAATATGGTAGGCTGACTTAGAACCCTTCATGCATATACCCTGGAGTGGTCATAGCAGAGTCATGTGGTAGTTTTATTCTCAGTGATTTGAGAAACTTCCTGATTTCCATAGTGACTCTCACAGTTTATACTCTCTGTGTGTAAGGATTCCTTTTCTCCCATGTCCCTGTCAGCATTTGTTGTCTTTTCATTTTATTTGTTTGAGTTAAAATCTCGTGTATCCCAGGCTGGACTTGATCAACCTCTCCAGTGCTGGGATTGTAGGTATTCTCCACTACACCCATTTCTTGAGATTCTGGGCTTCCAGTGCATGCTAGGCTTTGAGCTACATCTCCTTTGTTTTCTTGGCAGCCATTCAGACTAGGGTAAAAAACTGAAGCTTAAAGCATTATAAATTGCATTTCCTTGAGGGCCCAAGATGTTGAGTGCTTTTCCAAGTATTTATCTACTAATTGTATTTCATCATTGGAGAACTCTGTGTGCAGTCCTTGGTCTTCATTGTTTATTGAGTGATGAGCTGCTTCCATCAGTATCTAAATTTTGAAGCTCTTCATACATTTCTAGATGTTAATCCTCTCTGATACGTGATTGGCAAGTATTTCCCATTGTCTAGACAATCTCTTTACGTTGCTCCAGTGTGACACAGAAGTATTTAAGTCTTAGGCAATTCCATTACCAGTTCTC
>CABHPP010145062.1:3092-50484 GCA_902168425.1 Peromyscus attwateri
TGGGGGGTAACGGGGGAGGAATGTATGCTCTGTCTCATGAGAAGCAGTACACAGCCATAGATGGTACTGAGCACACAGTCTCAGGGAGAAAGCAAGGGGTTGGTCTATATGTCTTCTTTCCAGGGATATTATGAAGTATAGAAAGGTTATTAATTGTAACATTGTTAGCAATAATAAGAATATTGATTTGATTTGAACATTTGTGCTATCTTTTCACTCAGAATAATGGTTGACAGCAATGCTCTGTGTGTATAGAATGACTCTTTCTGACAATAGTGTGCATGAATTTTTTCAAGATGCAAAGAGACCATCCTGGGCTGCAGACCTTACATCATTTAAAACACAAAACTCTATGTCCAGTTCATTTATCCAATGGGTATTAATTTTGGGTTTGTTGTTGCCCAGGCTGATTCATGCTGAAGAACTCTGTTGGATGATGTCTGGATTAGTCACCACTTAATACCAGGTTTAGTGTAATTCAGTCTCTGCCAGTCTAGCCCAGTCCAGGTCACAGAAAGAGAATTTAAAAAGTGGTCAGTGGCAACCCCTACCAGCAGGTATGCTCAGGATAGACCCATTAAGACTTTTGTTGAGGATTTCAAGTAAGAGAAAACTTGGAGACATCAGCTTTGGAAGACAAGCAGGATGTTTGATGGGGCCTTCGAAATGGATAATCAAGAAGATTTGTGGCTGTTTGGGACATGATAAGTATTGGTTTGTCATCCAAAGAGAAAGACTCTGTCCTTGAAGTTTGGAGGCTGCTTGATCACATGACAGAGGGAAAATGGAATACTACTCCAGCTCATGACATGAAGAGTCACAGTAAACTCTCCTCAGTCCTTCAGCAACAGATTCACTTTGCTGATAAGAAAATACACTTTATGATAATTATAAGAATAAGGTTCCAATTCTCTGTGAGAAGCAGTGTTGGGACTTATTCATATAAACACTGATATCAAAATGGTGTTTCCTGGGAAGGCTTTAGAGGGTGATGGCCTCAGTTTGCTGCCTATGTCCTGATTCTCCTTTAAATACAGCTAACTACTGCTGATAGTTTTGAAAGAAACAAATTAATCCACTCTACATTTCTAATTTTTATCCAGGGACAATCAATGATCTTCATAAGCAGTTCACATTTCAGGACTGGGATAATTATCTCCCAAATATGCCAAAAGGCTAAATCTGATAGAGACTAGAGAAAAAAACAACAATAACAAAAACAAAACAGCTAAAGTCCAGTTAATGGCACTGACAAACTTTCTGTTCAAGCTCATATGGCATAGTTTGCCTAATGTATTTCTTTTTCAAGATTTGGAGCTTTAAAGGATTTTATAATTTAAGCTTTTGCTAATTCCCTTGTTTCTCAGTAAATACAGTTTTTGCTGTTCTAGGCCCCTTCAGGATGAATAATGGTTCATAGTAAATCTTTGAAACTCATTGGGGATTTTGAGTGCATTCCCATAGATACTGGCTTTTGTAACACCTTGAAAGTTATGTGGCCTATTGGATTTAAAGTGTTTTCTTTTGTAAATAACAGATGAGAGGAAAAATAATTGTGCTACCTCTCAGATAACATCTGTTGACATACTTCTAATATGAGCCACTTTTTTTTTTTTCA
Organism: Peromyscus attwateri; assembly: GCA_902168425.1. Lineage (NCBI taxonomy): Eukaryota > Metazoa > Chordata > Mammalia > Rodentia > Cricetidae > Peromyscus > Peromyscus attwateri. Next base: position 4,711 of record CABHPP010145062.1, read on the forward strand.
TGGAAGTGCTGACATGGCAATTCTTTATTATTATTATTATTTAATTTTACATATCAGCCATGGATTCCCCTGTCCTCCCTCCTCCCAGCCCCCCACCCCTTCCCCCAATCCACCCCCCATTCCCATCTCTTCCAGGGCAATGACTCCCCTGGGGATTCAGCTCAGCCTGGTAGATTCAGTCCAGGCAGGTCGGTCCCCTCCTCCCTTCACCCAGGCTGAGCAAAGTGTCCCTGCATAGGCCCCAGGCTCCAAAAAGCCAGCTCATGCACTAAGGACAGGTCCCAGTCCCACTGCCTGGGGGCCTCCCAAACAGTTTTAGGTAATCGACTGTCTGACTTATCCAGAGGGCCTGATCCAGTTGGGGGCTCGTCAGTTATTAGTTCATAGTTCATGTGTTTCCACTTGTTTGGCTATTTGTCTCTGTGCTTTTTCCAATCATGGTCTCAACAATTCTCGCTCATACAATCCCTCCTCTTTCTCGCCAATTGGACTCCTGGAGCTCCACCTGGGGCCTGGCCATGGATCTCTGCATCTGCTTCCATCAGTCATTGGATGAGAGTTCTACCACAACAGTTAGGGTGTTTGGCCATCCTATCATCAGAGTAGGTCAGTTCGGGCTGTCTCTCGACCATTGTCAGTAGTCTATGGTGGAGGTATCTTTGTGGATTTCTGGAGACCTCTCTAGCACTTTGCTTCTTCCTATTCCCATGGGGTCTTCATTTATCATGGTGTCTCTTTCCTTGTTCTCCCTCTCTGTTTTTGATCCAGTTAGGATCTCCCGCTCCCCTAAGCTCTCTTTCCCCCCGACCCTTACTCTTCATTACCACTGCCCCCCACATCCAGATTGCTCATGTAGATCTCATCCATTTCTCTGTCATTGGGTGATCCCTGTGTCTTTCTTAGAGTTCTCTTTACTAGGTAGCCTCCTTGGAGTTGTGAGTAGCAGTCTAGTCATCCTTTGTTTTACATCTAGTATCCACCCATGAGTGAGTATATACCATGTTTGTCTTTCTGAGTCTGGGTTACCTCACTCAGGATGATTTTTTCTAGATCCATCCATTTGCCTGCAAACTTCATGATGTCATTGTTTTTCTCTGCTTAGTAGTACTCCATTGTGTATATGTACCACATTTTATTTATCCATTCTTCAGTTGAAGGGCATCTAGGTTGTTTTCAGGTTCTGGCTATTACAAACAATGCTGCTATGAACATAACTGAGCATGTGCCCTTGTTGTATGATTGAGCATTCCTTGGGAATATGCCCAAGAGTGGTATAGCTGGGTCTTGGGGGAGATTGATTCCCAATTTTCTAAGAAAGTGCCATATTAATTTCCAAAGTGGTTGTACAATCTTGCATTCCCACTAACAGTGGAAGAGAGTTCCCTTGGTTCCACATCCTCTCCAGCATAAGCTGTCTTCAGTGTTTTTGATCTTAGCCATTCTGATTGGTGTAAGGTGGTATCTCAGAGTCATTTTGATTTGCATTTCCCTGATAATTAGGGATGTTGAGCAATTCCTTAAATGTCTTTCAGCCATTTGAGCTTCTTCTGTTGAGAATTCTCTGTTTAGCTCTATAGCCCATTTCTTAATTGGACTGTTGGGCATTTTGATGTCTAATTTCTTGAGTTCTTTATATATTCTGGATATCAGCCCTCTGTCAGATGTGGTGTTGGTGAAGATATTTTCCCATTCTATAGGCTGTCACTTTGTCTTGCTGACCATGTTCTTTGCTCTGCAAAAGCTTCTCAGTTTCAAGAGGTCCCATTGATTGATTGTTTCTCTCAGTGTCTGTGTTACTGGTGTTATATTTAGGATGTGATCTCTGGTGGCACTTTCATGGGTTAGTGAGTAATGGAATGGCTCCCAATTCTGATGTAATAAGTTTGATCTGGTACACCACATGGTGGAAGCAGAGAACTGACCCCTGAAAGCTCTTCTCTGACCTGTACAAGCAAAGTACCTCATGCCTACACACACACACACACACACACACACACACACACACACGTACAACAGACATAGAAATAAAGTATTTTTGAAATCAAAAAATCACTTGAAATATAAATGCTTGCTTTAACTATAATTTTCTTCCTCCATCAATATCTATCACGTTTTTCATTTATTCTGCTGTATTTTGTTTTATAAGAATGATAAATAAGTTTTTAGCCTAATGTTTTGGTGGTAACACAATGATATACCTATGTCAAAACTCACACAATTGTATATTATGTTGACTTTATAAAATATGTTTCAATAACATGGGAAATTATGCTAAATATTTATGATGTTCTTTCTAGTATATGCTCTATGTATGTAAATATAATTAAATGTATATATGATTATGTAGATGTAACCATCTTGTTAAATAAGAAACACAGAGCCAATTGCAAAGTTAGAAGCCCAAGAGGTCAGAGCAAAAACTAAGAGCTAAAAACCTTACCCTACACTGCCGCTGCTGTCCTCCTCAGCAAGAGAGCTACTTCCTGTGTGTTTGTCCTTTTTATTGACTTTCTATTCTGCCTTCTCATTGGTTGTAAAACCAACCACATGACCTCCCCGTCACTGCCTGTCTGTACAGACCTCCAGGTCTTCTATGGTTGGTATTGAGATTAAAGGCATGTGTCTCCATGCTGGCTGTATCCTTGAACACACAGAGATCTGCCTAGCTCTGCCTCCCAAGTGCTGGGATTAAAGGCGTGTGCCACCACTGCCCAGCTTCTGCTATGGCTTGCTATTAGCTCTGACCTCCAGGCAACTTTATTTATTAACATACAAATAAAATCACATTTCAGTACAAATAAAATATCACCATATGATTATAGGTGTGTTGTCAGTATTTTATACTTTTTTATTAATGCGTTTATTGTGTTTACTTGAGGTTTTCAACATGATATCATAAACAAAACATAGTTGTAGCATGGCTGCAATCATGCAATAGGTTAACATGCCTGTCATATTCCAGAGTTACTTCTTTTATGGTAAGAGTAGCTAAAATCTGCTATTTGATAAGAAACCACAATGTAGTCAGTTTTACTACTATTAGTTCACACATATTCTGGTCTCTGGACTGATTCATCCTACATATCTGCTACTTTATGCACTTGGCTTCCAATTTTATCCATCCAAGATTCAGTAACAGAGCCGGGCGTTGGTGGCGCACGCCTTTAATCCCAGCACTCGGGAGGCAGAGGCAGGCGGATCTCTGTGAGTTCGAGGCCAGCCTGGGCTACCAAGTGAGCTCCAGGAAAGGCGCAAAGCTACACAGAGAAACCCTGTCTCAAAAAACCAAAAAAAAAAAAAAAAGATTCAGTAACATTTCTATTCAGGCAATATTATCCTTTATTGATATTTAAATTTATTAGAAATATTAAACGCACCACAAAAGAGGTGAGGAGGAAGCTATATGATTTATAGTCTAAATGCAAAAATATTAAAATTATTTTCAAATTCTTGTAATGTTTTTTCACTTGCCTTCATATATTTAATTTATAATCATAAATAAGATAAATAACTTTTCAAGGTGACAATATGACAACTTCCCAGCAATATTGGATGCCAACATATATTTATGTCATGCAGCATGTCAAACATTTCCTCCATCTTCCTGATTTCTAACACTGTTTTATTTCAATTATTCTCTAATAATGTTTAATTTCATAGATATAACTTAAGGATATGGGCTAATCATTGATTAGTTTTTAATTAAGTTTAATTTGAGAAATTCCAGAATTCATATCATTATTTGACCTCAAATGTTTAATCTTTCGTTTTTTCATTTAAAATATCTTTATTAATTATTTCAGAACCTCATACATATTCAGTTCCCTCTACAAACCCTTTTACATCCACCCCATTTTAAACCCATGCAACTTCATGTCTTCATTTTTTCTTTTTCTTTTAATTTTATTTACAGCATCTTTACTCTTCCTTCTTCTGCTCCAACTTCTTCTAATGGTCTCTCCACTCCCTCTTAATTCATGACTTCCTTTTAAGTGTGTGTGTGTGTGTGTGTGTGTGTGTGTGTGTGTGTGTGTGTGTACAGTCTGTTGAGTACATTTGGTATTGCTCATAAGTAAGGTTATAGGGTTGACAACTTGGCTTTGGAAAATCTATCAGGGGTTCTCTGGATAAGAGTGATTCTTCTCTTAGCAACTATTAATTACTTGTAGCTCTTCATCCAATCAAATGCAAATAAACTCTTTTTACAGTAATTCTGCCACTTTCAGAATGGAATGAAAGAATGTTTTGATAGATTTTCATTGGTGATTTGATTCCAAAATTAATGAAGTGATGACAGGTGTTTCCTTGTTTTATTAGTGACTCCCTGCAATGACTTAACAGACATCAACTTACTTGGAAGAAATTTGCAAGATAAACATTAGAAAAGACAATCCAGTGGATTAGGCTGCTTCTTGGGCATCACTTATGCCCTGATTACATGTACTTACTTAACATCCAAGTAGGGCACATGCAAGCTGATTTCCTGAGTCCCACATTGCAAAAGACCCTCCTCTTCAGTCAGCATAATGACCTACAACAGGCACATTAAGCTTCATGTGACAAAATAGAGACACCATTTGTTATTTGTATGGCCAAAGCAGTTTTGTCTGCATATATTGTTGGTTTTGGTTTGTAGTTGATTTATTAAACTATGGAATACCTCAGTAAACAAACAGCTGAGTGAAAGCTACTACATGTCACCATTTTTGCTGATTTTATGAGGTCCTATTTCAGAGAAGAGCACTTCAATTGGATGTAAGTGTCAAATGCCCAGCCCTGAAAACACACACACAGACACAGACACGCACAGACACACACAGACACACAGACACACACAGACACACACACACACATACACACACATACACACACACACAAGGAGCATTACATTGACTGAACAGGTCATATTTATCAATGTAGTGTGTGTGTGTAATAACAGCTAGCAAAACAAGAGATCCCATGAATTGAAGGAGACTAGGTGGGATATATGAGAGGGTTGGGAGGGATGAAGGTAAAAGAAGAAATGATGTAATCAAATTATATTTCAAAATTAAAAATAACAGATTTCTTAACAGATTATTGTAACCTCGTGGCTTTATGTATGTAATATTTACAATAAAAATAAAAAGTAAATACCTAGGAAGTTTTTGAATAGCCTAACAGTATCATTTTTTCCTTTTAGAAATGATTCATTAATAAAAATTTATTTTGAAAACTAGAGTGCACATATATATGTCATGTTCCTTTAAATCTAGGTTAATGTTAATTTTAAGATGAATTTTCTGTCCTCACTGCAACACAGTTGTGTAACACAAATTGCTAAATGGTCTTAATAATAATAATAATAATAATAATAATAATAAAACAAGCAAACAAACAAACAAAAAAACCCGGAGCCAGATATTGGGATGAAAGCTGAAAGATCAGAGAAACAGAAAAAGCCAGCTACAAGTTCTTACCTCTACAAAGTCCTCAGTCTCAAGAGAGCCAGTCTTTGTTTCCTCACACCTTACATACATTTCTGTGTCCTGTTGTATTACTTTCTGAGATTAAAGGCATGTGTGTTTCCCAAGTAAACACATGAAATCTCACGTGCTGGGATTAAAGCTGTGTGCCACCAAGCCTGGATCTGTTCCCAGTGTGGCCTTGAGTTCACAGAGATCCAGATGGATTCCTGCATCCCGAGTGATAGTGTTAAAGGCATGTGCCATCACTGCCTGACTTCTTTGTTTAATTTAGTGGCTGGCTTTGTTCTCTAATCCCCAGGAAAGCTTTATTGGGGTGCACAATATATCATCACATGTTCTCTCCATGAAAAACACATTTGTGGCTGGAGCTAGAACTCAGGAACAGAGCATTCCCACAGCACGATAAGGACTCTAGAAGTAATCCCCAGACTGTCTTTCCTCCCTTCACAAGAATGAACTAAACTAAAATGTGAAAGCTTTTAAAAAATAAAGCTAATGTAATTACAATTGGTTCTCATTTATAACCTTTTCAAAGCGATTAATAATTCATTCTGCTAGCTTTCAAAATCTCCGCTTCCAGTGTTCTCTTTCTGATTCTTGATTGTGGTGTTACAGCCTTCACGTGATTTGGAAATTGTATATGGTAAGGACCAGAATCCCACAGGGTTCAGCGTTCTACAAGGTTTAGCAATACACTGAGTTCAGTATCTATGTAGCTCAAAAAATAATATGCAGTTCTGACTGATTTTAATTTTATCTCCACATATCATGGCACAACATATTCCTTTCTCAACTCTGCTGTGACATTTGACCCAATAACAGAGGTGAGAAAGTCATAGGCCCCTCTTGTATCCTCTCTGCTCCTGTTGAAAACTTCCAGAAATAAGTGACAGCAGCCAGCACACATGACAACGAGGAAACTCAGAGCATTTTTCTTTTCCATGGCATCTATAGGGGTTAGAAACTACTTTTCAAAGGTGTAGTTAACATTTACATCCCATACAAGTTTTTTCCAGCATATTCTTTTCTCTAGATGACCCCTAAAGAGAGTTATCTTAGTTATATCAAGAGCGATTTTCACTTGAGCAGTCATTTTATGAAGAATATTTCATTCGGAACAGTCGTTGAAATATCATCGTTCATCTGCTCTCTAAACCTATTGAAAATGCCTGCTCAGTACCTGAATCGTTTTCTCTGTTGAAATATATCATTTTCCATTACTCAGATGTTCTGAAGATTCATAAAGTGGCAATCATAATTTATTGAAATTTCTTCCTGCCAGTCAGAAATGAATAAAACTATACAGTGTATCCAGGAGGAGACAGGAAAGAAAAATGAAACGATGAACAGCAGAACCTGTGCTTCTGAAGCATTTCAGTGGTGTTCCCAGCAACCAATCTTAATTCCAGTAGCATTTCATGATCCAGCTGTTTATGTTCAGCTCACAAAGGACAGTGCAGAACCCACTGTACGTGAGAGTTCTCTAGTAAGCGTCTTCTTTACCCTCAATAATTGCTCAGCATTAATCTAACAACTGGGCCTCACTGCTGTATCATGTGACTGTAGTTCATATGGCCTGGCTTCTGTCTTAATCTTATATTCGAAATCCTCAGAATGGCTTATCTTTGTCTTTGTGCAATTTAGGTAAGAACCTGCTTCCAATAGCACTCTTTTTCTTTTCTTTTCTTTTCTCTTCTTTTCTTTTCTTCTTTCTTCTCTTTTCTTCTTTTCTCTCAACTCATGGACAACACAGTAAACGTCACTTCCTCTGCTGCACTGAGCTTTCCTGCTTCAGTGCCTGGCTTTGTTAACTTCTGTCAGTTTTTTGTTGTTTGTTTGTTTGTTTGTTTCCTCCCAGTGTTCATGATAGAATACCAGGGTTTACTCATGCTAGGCAGGCACTCTGCCACTCAGCTACAAATGCAGCCCTGTCTTTTTGTTTTGCTTAACCTGCACAGCTAGCATCTATCTCCTCACTTATTTTTCAGTTCTTGAAAAAAGTTTGTGTATCTTCCCACCCATTGTGTTTATTTTTCCCTCCTTACTTCTTACCACTCTTCACAGCTTTTATTCTCTCAAAGATTTTGCTCCAGAATATTGCTTCTTCATTGTAATTTACCTTCACTGTTCATTAAAGAAACAAATGCATATGGCAAAATATAAGAATATTAAAATCAGGGAACTCAACCATTCCTACCACTAACCTTGTATCATAGCTTTGCTCATTTTAGTATTTCATAATATGCTCCTGTCATGAATTCTGAAAATTTCTATCATTTTCAGTTAGGATAGTTCATCCAAATATACATAACAAATATAATTGCAATGTTGTTTTCATATCTGCTTTAATATTTCTACATTATTTATTTTAAAGCATCTTTTAATAATTTTGAGCTTTTCACTAACTAGTCTCATTTTCTACCTTCTAGGATGAGGTTATCTATATCTCTGCTATGGCTTTTACTTCTCTCACTGCCCAGTTGTCTGTCTTGGCCACTGTATTTACATTTCTGACTTGGAGGGTAAGTGGCTCTTCCATCTTTAACTTTCTGACTTGTAAAGGATGGAAGTACATGAAAAGGTATTCATTGTGGTTGAGTTGCCACACGCTGTTTACATGGGTAGAAAGTATTGTTGGTGTTAGATGAATAGGTGTTCAAGAAAATTCCACTCGTTACTCAAAATCTTGTCACAGATAAAGTTGTTGTGGGTTTTTCCCTATATATAAAGCACATGATTTAGAAAAATACTTTCAGCTGTCTTTCCTCAACCCACTTTGTGCAGTTATAGCACAATACCACAGATTTGGTAATTTCTAAAACAAAGAAGACATTCATTTCTCATAATTGTGGAGATCATGAAACCAAGGTCCAAGGCACTATGGGAACGTGGCTTGCCATGCTCCTTCAGCTGGTTCTGAGATGGCCTTGAATTCCAAAACTTATGCAAAAGGCAGAAGCAACAGACACATGAGAGAGAGAGAGAGAGAGAGAGAGAGAGAGAGAGAGAGAGACTCTGGTCCTAACAATCCATTAAAGGCCCCACCTCTTAATAAGTGGCAACACCTGAGTTATGTAGGGAAACATGCAGGGCATGTCATCAGCTCCCTTTGCTTAGCATTGGTGAACATGCTCGGCAAGGTAGGAATGGCTGGAATAGGATTTGATTGGACAGGAGTCATTTTCTACCCACACACTTCTCTTGGAGTGATTCCTTTGTCCTTTATTCCATAATTTTTACTTTCTTGGGTTTCTTTGTTTGTCTGTTTTGTTTTGTTTTGTTTTGTTTTTTAAGACAGGGTTTCTCTGTGTACCTTTGGTGCCTCCCCTGGATCTCACTCTGTAGACCAGGCTGGCCTTGAACTCACAGAGATCCGCCTGGCTCTGCCTCCCGAACATTGGGATTAAAGGCATGCGCCACCACCGTCTGGCTGCTTTCTTGGATTTCTTCCTCCTTCTCTTCTGCCTCCACTGTCTTCCTGCTTATCTTCTTCATTGGCCTCCTCTTTATGTTCCTCTTCTTGTTTCTTCTCCTTGCGCTCTTCCCCACTCCTCCAGGTCCTCCGTCATTTCTTCTGTCTTTCTCTAAGCTATTTTTAAATGCCTTCTTTAAAAGAACGGCATCAGGCATATAACTCTCTTAATTTTCCTCATCATGGATTTGATGTCAGAATCTTGATTCACTATAACTGTTTATCTGTTATTTTATACTGGCAGCTCTACATTTTGAATCATACTGTTGTGAAACTTCGTATTATTTTTGTTCTTATTAATCATATTTTTCTATTTTATATGGAAACAGTTACTCCTCTTTCTGAATATTTCAAATTGCAAAGTAAAATTTGGTTTGACTTTGACTCTTAAATTGGAGCATGGAATATCCCTTGAGTTCTTGCAATGTTCTGTTGTTGGATCTGATAATTTCTTTCTTATATTTTCTTAGTTGGAAGTTAGTAGCAGGCATTTTGATTAGACTTTAATTTCAAACACTGGTACTCTTTTATTACAGTTACTGATTTGAAATAATCTATTAACAAGTTATTGCTGATAGTCTATTAATTTGAACTTTTTTATCTGTTATATGTTTTAATTTCAATTCTTCCCCTATAGTCAGTTTGTATAAACATCAATTAAAGAAGAAATGGTCATGAATTTGAGAGAGAATGAGAGACAAACAGAAGTTGAATGGGTGGGGGTAGGGGGAATGATGTAAAAACAAGGGTCACATATAAAATACTCAAAAGAATTAAAAAATCAAAACCCTAAAAGAATATCTACTTGCTTTTATTTATAAAATTTTATCTTTTTAACCATTACTGGAGATTTCACATGATGCTTTGTTTTATTTTATTTTTGTGGACTTATTTAAATAGAGACTTATTCAGTCAACAGTAACTTATGAACCAGGTAACATTAAACTGAATGTGGTTGAGCACTGCCCTATAGACACAATAGGTGAACAATGATGGTTTCCAGATAAGACCAAGAACTTCATTAGTAACAATGGAGGAGTAGCTTTAAAGTTCTCAGTAGAGTTGGTTGCCATGTCTGATATCTCAGCTGGGTTTATGGTTTGAGTATGTGGGAATGTGGCCAACTAGGCACATGGACTTTCAGTGGCGATTTTAAGACAATCTTAAACTATCCATTGCAACTGATGCCTCCTAGGAGAGTGACATATGGCCTTCTTCTGGGATGTGTCCCTTGAGAGGCTACCCATACTCCAGAGGATGGCTTGCTATTCATGAGCACACTGGCAGTGCTAAATGGACTCGTTTGGTTTAAAAGACAAAGGAAAAAAAAAAGGAATACTGGTAGAGGATGAAAGGGGAAGGGATTGGAAGTAAGAAAATGGGAATGGAGTACATCAAAAGACATCATTATATGTATATTCTGTGATGTGGTCAGCTTTGTCCTAGATGAGCAGGTTAAAATGCAGCTGCTGTACTGAGAGACAGACCCTCAACTGAGAGAATAAGCAAGAGTTTCTCATTGTGCTGACACCATCCCACCTGATTGGCCCAATTCTTCCGAGGCAACTTCTCACTCTTTAGACAAAGAGGAATTGTATTCTTTTCTCAAGATTAAGCACAATCCATACATTGACTGTGGCTGAGGAAGCAGTGAGTTGAAACAGAGTTTGTATTTCTAGGGTGTTTCACATTTCATAACTCTGTTTCTATACCTACTTTAGTTATTTTTAAATATAACCACATGTATATCCCCTAAAGTAGGAAAACTCAAAGCACAGAGCCATATCTGAGCACGTGTAGTCAGTGCTTTTGAATTTATCCTGGTTGGGGCGTTTCTCTAGATTCTTTTCTCATGTATGATGAAGATGTTGAATTTTATTTTCCTGCATTTTCACCCACAGCCATTTCCACTATCAATCCAATTACATTCAATTGATATAAAATTTATTTTAGACTAAATTACCCCTGTTTATCCTTTATAGGACAGCTACATATACATATATATGTAATACATTTTTAATTATATGTATTAACAATGTCCTGGTTTTCCATCACTCCCAGGATGTTAACTCAGTGTATCCAGTTAGGCTTGGAGGGCAAATCTAAATCTCCCCACCTCCCTCAAAAATAACAAAAATTCACAGTTAAAAAAAAGGCTTTTATGTTTTTCATGTACAACTTACCACAAATTTTATAGAAATAAAAGGTATACTCTGAAACTTGACGAGTGTGTGTGTGTGTGTGTGTGATATTATTATAAGCAAGATGCTTAATGATTTTCTAATGTATACCTCATAGGGTCACAGCAATCGTAGAAAAAGAGTTTAGTTATATACTAGATGTGTATTCTTTGGTGTCAGCAAACGGTGTTTATTTTTACATTGTGACACACCTTAACGAGTTAATGTAATGCCAATCACATGCGTAGCAATGTTTTTTTTTTGTTTTTTTTTTTTGTTTTTTTTTTGGTAAAGTAAGTTTTATAAGTGGTCAAATTTAAAATTTACTTGAAAATGCAAATAACCTAGTAAAACCAAAAGGATCTTGGAGAAAAAAAGTTAAAAAAAAAACCTTGACAAATTGATTCTTCTCAGCTTCAAAGGTTAGGATACACTGGAATTATTGAGAACAATTTCAGAAATAAACAAGTGCAGGTAAGCTCATTAGGGGCACAAGAACGTAGAATGTGGACATCAACCAGACCCAGATCCTTACGAAGTCTCAGTCTGAAGGAAGGCATGCTGACAATTTGGTGAGGAGGAATAGCAACTTAATGCTTTATGAACTAATGTCTGTGAAAGGAAGGAAACTTGAATCTATCTCTTTTATATAAAGGTCAATTCAAGATGTACTATAGCATAGAGGCAAGAAGGAAACAAACAGATGCTTCTGGAGGAACATGTAGAGAAACATTTTTATGTTTTGGGTATGTAAACACTTATTTATTTTTATTTTTAGTAACTTATTTCTATGAATATTTCCTACATGAGTGATGTATTTGCATCATTTGCACTCTACCCATTCTTTGCTACAAATTAATCTGTGTCCCCAATCTTAAATTCATGACCTCTTCTTTAATTATTATTTTTTTGTATTTTCTTTTCTTTTAATTAAGGAATTTTTTTTATTCATTTTATATGCCAAGTGCAGATCTCTGTGGTGGTATTGTGTTTCCCAAAATATTGTGTACCCTAATAAACTTATCTGGGGTCAGAGAACAGGACAGCCACAATATTAAACATAGAGGATAGGCAGTGGTAGCACATGCCTTTAATCCTAGCATTCCAGAGGCAGAAATCCATCTGTTCAAGGATACAGTTAAGCATGGTGACTCACGCCTTTAATCCCAGAAAGCGAGCCTTTAATCCCAAGGAGTGATGGTAGAAAGGAAAGATACATAAGGTGTGAAGACCAGAAACTAGAAGCATTTGGCTGGTTAAGCATTTGGCTGGTTAAGCTTTTAGGCTTTAGAGCAACAGTTCAGCTGAGATCCATTCGGATATGAGTACTCAGAGGCTTCCAGTCTGAGGAAACAGGATCAGCTGAGGAACTGGCAAGTTGAGGTAGCTGTGGCTTGTTCTGTCTCTCTGATCTTCCAGCGTTCACCCCAATAACTGGCCTCAGGTTTGATTTTATTAATAAGACTCTTTAAGATTCATGCTACAGATCTCCCAGAAAATATCATCCTGAGTGAGGTAACCCAGACTCAGAAGGACAGACATGGTATGTACTCACTCATAAGTAGATAGCAGATGTAAAGCAAAGGATAATCAGACTACAACCCACAGCTCCAGAGAAGCTAGGTAACAAGGACGACCCTAAGAGGGTTGCATGGATCACCCTGGAAAGGGGAAATAGATGAGATGTCCATGAGTAAACTGCCAATGGGGTGGGGGTGGCAACGGAGGGTAGGGAATGGGGGATGAGAACATAGTGGAACAGGATGGTTGAGCTGTGTTGTTTGAATCTTAAATGGTCTTATAATAAAAACACCCAGAGCCAGATATTGGGGTAAAAGCTGAAAGATAAGAGAAGCAGAGTAGCCAGCCACTAGTTCTTACCTCTAGGAAATCCTCAGCCTAAGAGAGTGAGTCTAATTTAGTGACTGGCTCTGTCCTCCAATCCTCAGACAAGTTTATTAAAGGTACACAATATATCACCACAGAGCTGGGACAGGGATGAAGTGGGAGAGCAATGAAAGAGATACCATGATAAAGGGAGGAGACATCATGGGGATAGGGAGAAACAGAGTGCTAAGGAAGTTCCTAGGAATCCACAAGGGTGACCCCAGCTTAGACTACTAGCAATAGTGGAGAGGATGCCTGAAATGGCTTACCTCAGTAATCAGATTGGTGAATACCCTAACTATCACCATATGGCCTTCATCCAGTAACTAATGGAAGAAGATGCAGCGATCCACAGCCAAGCACCAGGCTGAGCTCCAGGAGTCTAGTCAAAGAGAGGGAAGAGGGATTCTATGAGCAAGTGGCATCAAAATCATGATGAGGAAATGTACACAGACAACCAAACCAAACTAGTGGGAACTCATGAACTTTAGACCAACAGCTATGGAGCCTCCATGGGACTGGACTAAGCTCTCTGCATAAGTGAGACAGTTGTGTAGCTTGATCTGCTTAAGGGGCCCCTTGGCAGTAGGATCAGGATCCATCTCTGGTGCATGAGCTGGCTTTTTGGAGCTCACTACCTATGGTGGGATACAGTTTTCTTTAATTATTCTTATACACATACACACATACTTCTGAGTCTATTATGTGTCACACATACATATATACATACATACATCATACATGTATGTTTCTCAGTAGTAAACTATTATGAAATATTTAAACCAAATAGAAAAGTTGGAGGAAAATTATTACAGCAGATTTCTTTTCTTCCTTCCTTCCTTCCTTCCTTCCTTCCTTCCTTCCTTCCTTCCTTCCTTCCTTTCTTTCTTTCTTTCTTTCTTTTTTTCTTTTTTTTTTTTTTTTTTTTGCTAAGATTCATTTGTAGCAGCTGGGCGGTGGTGGTGCACGCATTTAATCCCTGCACTCAGGAGACAGGGGCAGGCATGTCTCTGAGTTCGAGGCCAGCCTGGTCTACAGAGTGAGTTCCAGGACAGGCTCCAAAGCTATAGAGAAACCCCATCATGAAAAACAAAGAACAAACAAACAAAAACATTTATTTGTAGTAAATATTTGCAAACACACACTAGTTGTGCCTCTCACAATTTATTGTTTTATCATATACCCATTATCCAATATATTCACATTATATTTTCAACCAATTTATATACTGTTTCATTTATTCATATTATTTATAAAATATGTATTTTGTATCTTAGAGAATTGCATGTAATGTATCTTGATCACATTTTCCCCCCAACTGTCTCCCCAAGTTCTCCCAATTCTGCCCTCTCCTCTCCCTCCTTTCTGTCCTACTTTTTTTCTTTTAGAAGAAACTATATCAGAGCAGACACCCTAGTCCTTTGGTTCATACAGACTTTCTGTCCCTAATCTGCAAGGTTTTCTTGAGCCTTAAGTGTAGATGTGTAGGAAAGGTATTAATTGGGGGTGAACATCCCTTGGTCAGTTGATCTCCACTTTTGGCCAGTTGTGTCTTTCTGTAATGATCTCTGTGTACTGCAAAATGATGTGTCTTGGGTGAGAGCCGTATGTGTATCTGTGGTATAAGGATGAATGTTTACAGTGAAGTTAAGATCATACTAGTTTAGGAAAGTAGAAGTAGTAGAATCTCCTTTAATTTCATGGCTTGACCAGTCACAGGTACTTGATTAAATTTACAGTTCCACAACATGACTTCCTTTTTACTGCTCAGGCCTTAAGTCCAATTAGGTGACTGTTGGTTCCCCCAGGATAAAAAATGCTACTGTTCAACATTTCCCTGTGGATTCAGTTGCTTTGAGCATATCATACATCTTTATGTGAGCTTGCACTCCTTGTGAATTTCCACAGGACGGGTGTCTAGAAGTGGACGTGCTATACTTTGAATTAATAGGAAGACTTGCTTAACAGTTAGGAGAACTAAACTTTCCTTCTAGAGGACTGGATGACTTTCACATTCATAAACATCTATTAGCTTTACTTGGCCTTCTGTGTGTGTGTGTGTGTGTGTGTGTGTGTGTGTGTGTGTGTGTGTGTAGCATGAATCTTAAAATGCTTTATTAATAAAAACAAACCTGGAGCCAGGTATTGGGGTAAATGCTGGAAGTTGGGGTGAATGCTGGAAGATCAGAGAAGCAGAAAAAGCCACAGCCACCTCACCTTGCCAATTCCTCAGCTGATCCTGTTTCCTCAGACTGGAAGCCTCTGAGTCCTCATCCAGAATGAATCTCAGCTGAACTGTTGCACAAAAGCCTAAAAGCTTAACCAGACTCTAGTTCCTGGTCCTCATGCCTTAATACCTTTCTGCTTCCTGCCATCACTTCCTGGGATTAAAGGTGTGAGTCACCATGCCTGGCTGTTTCTAGTGTGGCTTTGAACTCACAGAGATCCAGATGGATCTCTGCCTTTGGAATGCTAGGATTAAAGGTGTGTGTACCATCATTTTCTGGCCTCTGTATCTAGTGGCTGTTCTGTTCTCTGACTCCAGATAAGTTTATTAGGGTGCACAATATTTTGGCGAACACAATATCACCACGTGTGTGTGTGTGTGTGTGTGTGTGTGTGTGTGTGTGTTATTTTTAGTGTTTTCCTTCAAATGGTTTTACTTATATTCTTATCAACTGTAGAATCAGAGAATGCTACATAGTGTTACATTTTATGGAAGTTCTTTAAAATGTTGTCTTTCAAAGTTTTTGTGCTTTACTTTTATTATTTCTATTTGTGTTTATGCATTCCTATCTGTGTGGAGGAAGGTGCACAAGTGTGGTGCCCTTGATGGCCAGAGTCATCGAGTCCTTGTGGACCTGGAGTTATAAGGTATTAGAAAATGTCTGACCTGGGTGTTGGGAACTGAACTTGGGTTCTGGGAGCTGAACTTGGGTCCTATGCAAAAGCAATGCTTGCTTTGAACCATCTCTCCAGCCCCTCATTCTGTTGCGATTGTTTTAGCTTACTTGAAATGTACAGCTATCAATTTCTCAGTAATAATTGATTTAACTGTATCCCAGAAATTTAAATGTTGTTTATTTATCATTTTACTTTTAATGTTTTTCTTATTTTTCTTCTAACACCTTTGATAAGATCTTTAATAAATAATATGAATGAATTGCTTATCTAATTTATGTGGTATATTTATATCTTATTATTATGGATTTTTACTTTATTGCTATCAGACAACACACTGTGATGGTCCAAGTCCTATTTTTACAAAACTGCTTTCATGGTCCAGGATTGTGTCCTAATAAATGTACCAGCTGCATTTAAAAAGTTTCAATCTTCAATTTCATTCATATACTTCAGGACACAAATTATGTCATTTATTCCATAAACTAAGCAATAAAAGATGCTGGAGTTTTCAAATCTGATTGAGGAACTAGGTATTTCTGAGTTTAATGCTACAAAACTGTACTTAGTGTATTCTTAATCTCTAATACAGGCATATTTATGTATACATTTGACATTCAGTTTTCTTAGCTTTTATTATGAAAATTTCTATGTTCCTTATATTAAAATTTATTGCATTTTATTGTATACTATGAGGCACTGATATCTCCAATACAACCTTCTGTCTTTGGGTATCAACAATATTTTCTCCCCCTATTTAAATTCCAGAGTTTGTGTCTTTATATTTTGTATGCATGTTGTAGACAGCCTGTCTGTAAGTTCTACCTTTTGGCGATATTTTCTCTGTCTTTCTTCTCTGTTTACTTATTCCTGCTTCCCTGCTTCTATTGCATTATTGATATGTTATTAATAATTTAATTATAATTTATTTATTGGCTTTTCAGATATGTTTCTTTGTATTACTTTTGTAGTAGTTGTCCTAGAGATTATAGTATACATTTTTCATTTTCACAATCTGTCTTTTACAATTGTTATTCCTTGTAGACAAAATTTGAGAAGAGAATAACATAGATTCTGGCACTTTCTATTCTTAGCCTCTTCCATGAATCATGGCTTGCTTACCTGCAATTCTTTGTATTTTGGCCTTTTTGAAACTTTAGTTTTTGTGTATCCCTGGCTAGTTTGGTATTTATAACATAGCTTAGGATGACCTCAAACTCTTACCAATCCTTTTGCTTCAGTTCTCTGAAGACTAGGACTTCACGTGGGAACCACTACACATGGGTGTACTCCCACTCTTTAAGCCATAAAGACTGAACTCCCAGTTTTGTTGTTCTTTCATCTACAAGTCTTGAAGCACCATACACAGTACTGTTTGCCATCAAGCTTCACTCTCTCTAGAATGAAGATGTCAGTGAAGTGTGTTTGTGCTTGCATGTGTCTGCTCAGCATTGTGGAGTAAGCAACCAACCTCCAATCCCATTAATCTGACAAATTCCTGATTATAATTACATATATTCTATGATTTCTGTCCTTCATTAGAACCCTGACCAATACACCTTCTTAGGAACCAGCTTTCATGAAAGCAAAGAGGATTTGAACAATCTTTGATCAATAATAAATAATGCTTTCAACAGAGAATTTTTAATGAGATGGGGAAATGTAAACATACAAGAGAAAGAGAGTCTGCACATTCTTCTGTAGCCTACATATATGGTTGTGTCTCACACATCCACCCTGGCCTCAAAAATCTGGTTAAATTGTTACCTTTAACCTTCTGAGGTTACTTGAATCTTTCTGGACTGACATCATTAGAATATCACCTTGCTAACTAACACCTTGCTCCTGATGATCAGGTTTCTTACCTGGAATGGGAAACCAAATAATTAATAATGAAGACTATACAGTGATCTTATACTACTTTGATAAACAGGAAAAAGAAAAAGCAGAACATTTCCTGTTTCTTACTGCCATTTAATTATTTATTTGTCTTCCTTTCTCCAAAGAAGAAATATCATGTTTCCTTAGGTGAAAAATCAACTTCTAGCTGCATCCACCTAATTCTATAACATATTTTAAGAATTATAGATTAACATCACAGCATCAATATCACTGAACAATGCATAAGTAACTAAATTATTTAAATGGTTTACAGTTCTTACTTATTCTGGTTTCATAGTAAAGTGGAACTGAATGCTAACATTTTCTTTCAATTACACTTTGGTAGTAAATTTACTTTGCAATTCACTTCTATATTATATTTGTTTCCTGATTTTTTAGAGATTTCTCATTTAATCCATATTTTGGTAATACATTTACATAGTTCTAAACCAAACTCAATTAAACTAGGTGTACTTGATGAACACTTCTCCTACTCTTCTCTATTACACTGTTTCTTTCATTCTTCAGGGACAAACAACACTTAAAATGTATGATTTTTTGTTTTAATCTATAACTGTTTTATTTTATGACTAACAAATTTTTTACAGTGTTCTAACATCTTAAGCAATGCATTGTGAATGACTTCCACAGTGGTAGGTGCAGATAAGCTTCATTCATTTTTGAAGTTTCATTATAATTACTATTTTCTTTGAATTAAATACACATTTTATCAATACTAATTAATTTTCTGCTGATAGATATCTGTGTCCCCTGTATTCTGCTAGTAGACACAGTGATACCCAGAATTTCCCCGGTTTCTTTCAGTTCTCAGTTTTACAAGTGTACATTCATGAAGACTTCCTGAGCAAAGGTTTATACATATGTAATATTGCTACATGTAGCCATGTTTCCTGCATTAGAGGTTGGAGTAATTTCCAATTTCACCTGTATTGTTTAAAAATACAAATATTGTCACATCTCTGTCCAAGTTTCAAATTAATGCAATTTGGATAACCTGAGAAGCAATAGTTGCCTCATGGTATTTTAACATATATTTAGGGTTTTCTGCAGGCATGAACTGATGATACTAGTGAAAATCAGTTCTTGATAAACTATGAAATATTTAAACCTGTATGAAAACACTTCTCTGTCCTTCCATTTGTTTCTTCTTTTATTCATGATATGTTTTCACATGATCTGCAAGATAAATGCAAGTGCCAATTTGAAGTAACTATATCTATCTTCATTGACATTTTGTACAAATGGGCTGATTGTAAAGATCATTCTATATTATTTTAGTTGGCTTCAGAGAGTTCATAGAATTTTGCTGGTTAAATCGTGCACATAAAATATAGTGTAATTCAATAGTTGTTTGTATTCTGATATTCAACTGTGCATTTTATTCCATGCTATATTGGGGATATATTTTGTCAGTGTTTGAATAGATTTTTGTAAGTTTATTTTGTTATAAAATTTTAGATATAATTTTGTTAAACTAAGTGAATTTTCTATCTTGCATGACTAAAGGTAACATGGACAGTTTTGTCTCAATTGATTATTTCAACAATAGAATATATTAATAGTAAGAATAGAAGCTTATTCAATAATATTTTGGATAAATATGTATATTTTGGTACTTGTTTAACAATGGTGATAATAAAAATATTTCTGCATTTTAAAGTACACATTTTTGTATATCCTATTAAATTTCATATGGCAAGGACCTAGGTCATGTGTAATTTTTGACTTTCTCTTATAAAGAAAAGAAATGCTAAAAACTATGAAGAGAAATTATGAGAAAGTTACTTACTATAAGTAGTATTGAGATATTTCTCTTTATTCAGAGAAAGAATGAAGAGAAAGATGAGGAGGAGACCAGGTCTAATTGTCCATACCTTTAATTCCAGCACTAAGGAAGGAGGCTGAGGCAGGAAGATCTCTGTGAGTCTGAGGCCAGCCTGGTCAACATGGGAATGCCACAACGTCCACGGCTACATAAAGATGATCTGGCTTAAAAACAATAAAACAAAAAAGGAGGAAGAACAAGAAGAGGGATGAGGGGAGAGGAAAGGAGGTAGAGATGAGGAAAGAAAGAATGATTAGTCTAACACATGGATGAAAATTCTGTGCAAGTAGCAAGCATGACTGAAAATGTAGTATCAAATCTCTTTATAGAATTAAGGTAAAGGAATGGTTCTTATTACTCACTGTGGAGAATTTATACTATATTCAAATAAGAAGAGTTTGATTAAACAATTTTGAATAACAAGGACATCAATGTTCCTCTCTATAGACACCATGATCTTAAAATGTAAGCTCATAATGCTCCCTAATTCTTCTCTAGGCCTAAAGCATAAAGTTTCAGGTACATTATAAGAAAATGTGATCCATTTTCTGTCATTGTCCTGGTTAATTTTGCTGTCAACTTGATATACCTGGGAAGATGGAGCCCCAGTTGATAGAGCCCCATCAAATGACCCATGGGCATTTTCTTATTTGTTTATTGATGGAAAAGGGCCCATCCCACTGTGTGAGGTACTCTGGGGAAGGTGGACCTGGTTTGTATAAGAAAGCAAACTGAACAAGCAATGGAGACCAAACCAGTAAACAGTGTTGCTCTGTGCTCTCTACTTCAGGTCCTGCCTCTGGGTTCCTGCTTGCAGATATCTGCCTTGGTGTCCTTTGATGAAAGACTGCAACTTGTAAGCCAAATAAACCATTTCTTCTCCAAGTTACTTGTGTTCAGTGTTTTACTGCATCAACAGAAGCAAACTGGAATCACCATACTGCAAATATCCTATGTTTTTATGAATGTATTTATAGGAACAAGAATCCACTTTATTTCACCAGCGCTTCTACACAAGGCTTGAGTAATCGTAAGCTTGATCATTTTCTTATTTTTTTAGTTTTGCTTTGCTTTTGTTTAATTGAACAAAATACTATTTTGGAATTTTTATTGGGAAATTTGGAATTCATTTTGGAAATATTATTGTTCATACGCTTTTGCTGTTATTGTTTATGCTTGCTAAACCATTCTCTGCATCTACAACCATCAATGCTCACATTTTAAAACAAAAAACAAAACCCAACAAAAATAGGCTAAAGTTGTTTTGATCAGCCTTACAGTCCCAGTCTTGTAATCCTTTCTGCAGAACAGGCCTGTAATCCAATCAGGCAGTGATAGGTTGGAGGCCCAACAGCTACGCCACTGTGGCACCAGTTGGCACATCTGACCAGGGTTCATAGCTGGATTTGATTGCTGAAGCCTTTCTCCTATAAAAGCTGGCAGCAGAGAGGATGATGTCACCTTGTTTTCTCTGTATCTTGCTACCACAGTCAGACTCACTGTGCATCATAAGCACATCCATTGGATTTGTTTTGTCCCCTCTGTCAGAGACCCAACCATTCTTCACTCCAGTCTTGCTTCTCTGACTTGGATCATCAACACATTAGCATTCCTTTGAGTTTCTTAGCTTCACTTTTTTTGACTGTGAAATGAGAATAGTAACAGATTATTATACACAGCAGAGGCTGGGTACAAAATGTTCCTTGTGTGCATCTCATCCAAGAGTCCTGTGTCATATGCTAACTCCTTGTCACATGTCTCATCTTCTGTTGTACCTGACCACCGTCTTTCCCTTCTTAGTCACTTCAAATCTGACCGAGATACTTATCCATCACCGAAATATTCCTCTTGGAGGACACCTGTAGCTATTTTTACTCCCAAACTAGAGCTTCAGTCCTTGTATCTGTGCTCTCTTTATAGTCCTGGACAGTTTTCTTGCCTCTTTCATGTAAGAATTTATTGGCCCAATTTCAGTGCCTGGTCTTGGGCGGGTGCATCATCATTCTGTTTAACCCTTTCCTCTATGCCTCTATGCTGATGCTATTAAGAATCACTCAGAAGCTGTGTCTTAGTGTCCTTTGTGACCATTAGCACATGATTTCTGTGGGCTTGAAGAATACTGTCACAGAATTTTTAGCCTTTTTGTTCACAGGCATTTCCTAGGTTCTCATTATAAAACAATAAAAAAAATATGTGAATTCACTTTAAGCAGATAGTTTGAAAATAAGCAAAAGTTGTCTAACAGTACACATATCAGGTCTGTAGGGTCTGGGTCATTAGTGTTTAAATGGATGCCCTCTAGACCATTTCCATACTAAGGCAATGAAAATACCTAGCCAAACTAAATTCTAACTGTAACCATGGGGATTTCAACTCCATCATTAAGGAAGCACAGAATACATCCATGCCATGCTCAGGAATCAGACAACAAGAGTAAATTGACAGAGTGTGAGTCTGACTACAGTCCTGTTCTTCTGGACATTGGTACTGATTTGAAAGTAAAATGGGCAACAGTCTCCTGTGTGACAGGATTGTACAGTCTGAGCCTTGCCATTTACCAAGATTGATCACTCCGTGAACTTGGCAGGGAAAGCTATTTCTTCTCTAGTAAACCATGCTTCCTGGACTCAGGGAAGTCCATCCTTATCATCACATGCATCTATAAAACCACATAGCATGCTCTATGGTGATTAATTCAAATAAACCAGGGGCAGGGGAGAAGGGTGAGGACAGCTGTTCAAATTCAGAATCATCATCACTGAGAATTTGTGTTTATATACATAAGCATGAACAGAGAAAGCCATATGGAGCTCTGGAGAAAATTCTCCCAAAGAAAATTAAGAAAATGGTAACGTTGGGTGTACTTTTGCATGTCTGGGGAACCAGGCTATTATAAGTAAATAGAAGTGAATCAGGAGTTACAGATTACAAGGAAAATAATAAACAAATGCTAAGATATAATTCTCCTAGACCTCCTATTTTAGTGGCACAAGGTTGACCTTGCTCTCTGCAAACTATAATATTTTATTTGTATTTGTTAGAAGATTTTCTTAGACTTCCCAGTCTGAGGCTAATTTGCTTATGTTGATAAATTAAGTTAGCTCACACGTCACCAAATTTAAAAGTCCAACTCTTTGTACTACAATCCACAATGATTTCAATGTTCATTATTCTCTCTAAGCTCTTGCTATACAATGGGCAACTTTATGATACCCTTGAATTGGTTATTTACTCATTATATTTGAGATAGTATCTTTTATCTGTGGATCAAATTAGCCAGGAACTTATTATGTATCCCAAGTTGGCCTTGAACTTTAAATTCTCCTGCACTCTCCTTTCCTGTGCAATAGAATTACAGGTATGCACCACTACATGCCATACGTAATACATTTTGAACTTGTTTTAGAGACATTTTATTTTAGAATTAATGGCGCCTAGAATGAATGAATGTTGCTGATTTATCTTGTTATTATTGCTTCCCTTCATCTTTTTGGTGGGGGAGATTTTCAAGACAGAGTCTCACTATGTTGTCTTGGCTCTCCTGGAACTTACTGTTCTGTGTGTAGACCAGGCTGGCCTCAAACTTAAGAGATCTACCTACCTCTGCCTCCTGAGTGCTGGAGTTTAAGGCATATACTACCATCACCACCCAGTTTTTTAAAATATGTTCTTAGTTGAAATAGAATTACATCACTTTCCTACTTCCCTTTCCTCCCTCCAGCTTCTCCTTGATTTCCTCCATGGATCCCCTCTCATGATCTGCCATTCTCAAATTGATAGCTTCTTTTTAATTGACTATATTTGTTACATATTGGTGTATGAAAATACAACTTTGTGAGGCCATTTTCATAGTTTATGTACATTGCAGAGGAGGAGACAGGAATACTGTAAGAGCTACTGTGTCAGCAAGTTTTCTGTCAAATAGTTTCTCCTAGAAACAGCTGCTTAATAATGTAGCTTTTAATCCATGACAATCATGTTCACTACTGAGCCATGTTAAATCTCAAAATGACTCTTTAGCCAGTCCTAAAGATCTTAGGACAATACGTGATATAAGAATACAAGCCTGTTTGGAAAGGATTGGGGTAAGGCTTTGAGAGTCTCAAATGAGGTATTCTCTGACATGAGAAGGAGTTTGAGGGGCTCACTTTGGAAACACTGGCATCAGGTGACTTACGCTCTTCATTGAAGGGAAATAGGGACAGTATGTGTTCATGTCCACTGGATATGTGATACAAGGACTTTGGTACACTGTCTTCATGCCCATAGGCCTATTTATATGTATTTTCTTATATATACTTGCCTGTAGTATTAAAGTATTTCTGTTAAGTTTTTGGCTGAACCTAGATGGTTTGTTTGTTTATTTATTTATTTTATATCCTGACCACAATTTCCCTCTCTCCTCTCCTCCCAGTCCCTGCCCCCTAACCTCCCCTCTGCCTCTATCCCCATCCATTCCTCCTCTGGTTTTATTTAGAAAAGGGTGGGCTTCCCATGGCAAAACATGACATACCAAGTTGTAAGACTAAGCACCTCCCCATGTATTAAGGCTGGGCAAGGCAATCCAGTAAGAGGAATAGGGTCTCAAAAGTCCTTAAAAGATTTAGAGACAGCCTCTGTTCCCACTGTTAGGAGACCCACATGAGGACCAATCTACAAAACTGTAACATATGCAGAGTACCTAGATCAGTCCCATGCAGACTTCCTGGTTGTCAGTTCAGTCTCTGTGAGCCCCAGTGAGCTCAGGTTAATTGATTCTGCCAGTTTTCTTATGTTGTCATTGACTACTCTGGCTCCTACAATCCTTCCTCCCTCTTTTCAGCAGTCTTACTACAATTTCAGCCTAATGTTTGACTGTTTCCACTAGTTGCTGGATGAAGCCTCTCTGTTGACTATTGGACTAGGCACCAATCTGAGTATAGCAGAATATCATTAGGCATCATTACACAGACATTTTTTTTTCTCTAATCATGTTTGGTTCTATCCTAGGTTTCTGAGCCATTGAGCTTCTGGGTCATGAAGAATCCAATATTATACAATGGAAAAAAGAAAACATTTTCAACAAATGGTGCTAAAATAACTAGATGTCAGTGTTTAGAAGAATGCAAATAGATTCATATCTTATCACTCTGTTCAAAACTCAAATCCAAGTGGATAAAAGACCTGAACATTAATCTAGTTACACAGAACCTGATAGAAGAGAAAGTGGGAAATACCCTTGAATGCATTAGTACAGAAGACAACTTTTTGAACAGAGCACAAATAGCACAGACATTAAGATGAACAATTAATAAATAGGACCACATAAAATTGAAAAGCTTATATAAGGCAAAGGACACCCACTGTCAATAGAACAAATGGCAGCCAACAGATGGGAATAGATCTTCACCATCCCCACATCTGAGAGAAGGCTGATTTCCAAAATATATAAAGAACTCAAGAAACTAGATATCAAAACCCCAAATAGTCCAATTTTAAAGATGGGATCCAGATCTAAACAGAATTATCAAAAGAATAATATCAAATGGCCACGACATACTTAAAGAATTGTTCAACATCCTTAGTCATCAGGGAAATATAAATCAAAATGACTCTGAGATTCCATCTTACACCTGTTAGAATGGCTAAGATCAGAAACACAAGTGACAACTCATGTTAGATAGAATGTGGAGTAAGGGGAACACTGTCCCATTGCTGGTGGCAGGGAGTGCAAACTGGTACAGCTACTTTGGAAGTTGTTATGGTGGTTCCTCAGAAAACTGGGAATCAACCTACCTCAAGGACCAGCTATATCACTCTTAAGAATATCCTCAAATGATACTCATCATACCACAAGGATACTTGCTCAACTATGTTCATAGCACTTTATTCATAATAGCCAGAACCTGGAAAAAACCTAGCTCTTTCTCAACCAAAGAATGGATAAAGAAAATGTGGTACATTTACACAGTAGAGTATTACTTAGCAATGACAACATGAAATTGGAAGTTAAATGGATGGAAGTAGGAAAAAAATCATCCTGAGTCAGTTAACCCAGATCCAGAAAGACAAACATGGTATATACTCACTCATAAGCAGATATTATCTGTAAACTAAAGGATAGCCATACTATAATCCACAGACTCAAAGAGGGTAATTAACAAGAACTGACCAAGAAGAACACTAGGTGGTCACCCTGGGAAGGAGAAATAGAAGAGATTTTGTGGGTATACTGGGGGCAGGTAGGATGGGAACATGAGGGATCATCTTGGCATGGGATAAGGAGAGTAGTGAAAGAGCTGACTGGAAGTAGGGGGTGGTGTCATTTCAGGGTTAGGTAGAAACCTAGTGCAAGGGAAACTCCCAGGAATCTACAAGGATGTCCTCAGCTAAGACTCCTAACAATTGCAGATATGTAGTCTGAACTGGTCATCTCCTGTGACCAGGCAAGACTTCCAATGGAGGAATTGTGACACCCAACTCAGCCACATAACCTTTAGCCTACAGTCTGTCCTACCTATGGGATGTCCTGGGGTGAGGGTGGTGCAGGGATTATAGGAGTGGCCAACCAATGACTGGAGCAGCCTGAGACCTATGTCACAAGAGTGAGCCCACACCTGACACTGTCTTGACCTGAATTATTTTTTTAATATATTAATGGCATTTTTTAATTTTTAACTTATTTTTTCTTTATTAAGACATTTTTATTCATTTTTCATACCAACCACACATCCCCCTCTCATCCTTCCCCCTGCTTCTGCTTCCCCCAAGCCTTCTCTCCCAAACCATCCCCCATCCCCTCCTCCAAAAATGTAAAGCTTCCCATGGGGAGTCAGAAAAGCCTGGTACATTCAGTGGAGGCAGGTCTAACTCTGCAGGGGCCAGAGTTATTTTTGACACTACATAGAAGCTTGACTGTAATGAGATCTTAGCCTACCTTTTAATATACAGAAAGTGGTGGCTCCCTTCCGGACTCTTCTGAATGGGAGAATTTTCACAAATCAGTATCTTTCAGTCTTTATTATATTTTTTTTTAAAGATTTTATTATTTATTTATGTATGAGTGCTTTTATCTGCATGCACAACTTTATGCCATAAGAGGGCATCAGATCCCACTAGAGATGGTTGTGAGCTACCATGTGGTTGCTGGGAGTTGAACTCAGGTCCTCCGGAAGAGCAGGCAGTGCTCTTAACCACTGAGCCATCTCTCCAGCCCCGTATTTTTCAGATTTATACCTTCCATGTGTAGTGTTACAGTTTCTCGCACCAAACCTTCCATTGACAGGCTTGAGATTATAGCTGTTGAGTTAGCTAGCTATAGGGAAAGTTGCACAGAGGTCATAAATGTGAACTGAAGGAGAAGGTTGGTGTGATAACAGTATGTGACAGGGGAAATCAGACACTTAACTCACCCAATTTACATAAGACCTTCAGCTGTGCTCTGTCCTTATCTCAAGTGTGCCATTTCCTTCAGATGATTGTTGGCTGGTTTGCGTGCCTAAATTCATGACTTGTTGGACTTGACCCAACATATGATATTCAGTTCACTTACATGGTCACTGAGTCACAGATTTGCAAAGAGTTACTTTTTGAAAGGAAATTGTTCAAAACATATTTTTAGTGTAGAAGTCCAGTTTTTGCTTCCTTCCAATCTGTCTGAAACTAAATCCCTCCCCTTGCATTTTGGAGAAATCTGATGGCATCTAGACACGCAAGAAAACTGCAAGAACATCTGTGTCTTTAAGCCCTGGGACACATGGTCCAAGACATATGGAAGCTTAAAACAATGCTGTCTCCCCTTCTTTCTGGCCTTCTAAAACTAGAAACTTTGAAGTTTGCATCTTAAATGGATTTTTTTTATCCAATTGTGTATGTTGTCTTTAAACTGTTTCATCTAATTCTATGTCTCTTTCTTAGTGGTAGAAAATACCTTTCTTAGAGGTATTCCTAAAGCTATTGGCTATTTTTTAATCTAGCAGGAATTTTATCAGAGTAATATTGGTTTTCAGAACCCCCAATTTATACTTTGACCATCTTTAATATATGTCATATCTCACTCATCAGGCTCCACAGTGCTTTAGGAACAGGATGATTTTGCATAGAATATCATTATTGTCAAGATGCCTCTAAACTATGTAGCAACAGAAGAAACAATTTAATATTGACATGAGTATAAGATGATGAATATTTACTCTTGTCTCTTCATGTACATTTTTAACATTTTGGAAAATTTTAGTAATGCAGAAAGTAGTTATAATACCAGCTAGCAGTTCAAGAGATGGCTGAGTAATTAATAGCACTTTCTGCCCTTGCAGATGCCTGGGGTTTGATTCCTAGTTCCCACATCAGGTGGTTCTGACTGCAACTTCCAGGAAATCTGATCCCCTCTTCTTGCCTTAGTGGGCACTGGTATATTTATGGAACACATGCATACATGTATATATGCAGACACTCACATATATACACTTTAAAATTTCCATTGTTCACTATTATCCTCTCAAATACATTTTTTTTTTTTGCTTTCTTTCTTTTGCCTCTTTTTTTTTTGGTAGAGGTCAAACAAGATATGTGAAAATTGGCCAGCTGTGAGGATTTTGTACTTTAATAGTGGAGCTAGACTTTGTTTCACAGTACTGGCAGCACAGCTGCCACTGACTTGACATATTGAACAAAGGGGATTGGCAGAAACAAGGCTCACCTAGAGTATCTTCTGCTCCAAAGAAAGAAAACAGTGTGGCTATCTACAGGTGGAACATATTATTCATACTAAATATACATTCAGAAATCATGTAATGATTGACTCCTCAATAGAAATCTGTATGAAATGTTCAAAAAATTAAAAATAGAATTGCCTTCTGACGCAGAGATACTATTGCATGGGATATACATCATAGTACTACAGAGATAATTACTTATCCGCATTGAATCAAGAACTATTCACAATGACCAAGCCATGGTATTTAAATGGATATCTGTTACCAGATGAACAGATAAAGAAAATGTGGTGTACTTACAGAATGAAGTAGTATTCAGCCACAAGAAGAAAATGACCGTGCCGTTTTCAGAAAACTAGATGGAGAAATAGATCTTTCTGTTAAGAAAATAAGCCCTCCTTAGAAAGATATCTAGTATGTGTTTGTTTGTTTGTGTGTGTGTGTGAGAGAGAGAGAGAGAGAGAGAGAGAAAGAGAAGGGGGGAGGGGAGTGGTGAGGGGAATAGAGATTAGGAAAAGTGTTAGAATAGCCAGAAAAGTGTAATAGATGTAAAAATGGCCAAATTACATCCTATATATGAAAAAATGTGGCCCCAATGTTTTGCACAATGAATAAACACTAATAAAAAGGAAATAATGTTAACATTGATGGATGTGTCCACAGACCCATTGAACACATTGAAGGAGGGATGGAGCCAATACCTCCATCAGCTAAGTTCAGTAATTGATGAGTTGTGCTGGCATGTAACTCTGTACCAGAGTCAATTCTGACACCATTCTGTAGATACAGACATTTTTCCATTCTCCAGGATATAGCTCTCTGTTATGTTGCTGTGGATTCTCTACTGAAGTGTTGGAGAGCTATCAATAGATAGCTCAGTATATACTTTATACACACTTGGACATTGCATGATCTTTCTTGTAAGCCTTAAGACTTTACCTTTCTCTCTGGGCAGCTGGCACAGGCTTAAGATGGCAGACGATGTTGAGCTTCTCCTCCTGATCTGGAAGTATGCATGGCAGAAGCACACACACCAACACACACACAGTCCTTGGCCTCCTGCAAGCTTCACTTGCCAACCCTATGTTGTGGTGTCTTACCTGCCAGCCTCAGCCTGATGGCATTCTGGCAGGGTGATTTCTGATCATCAGCTTTTATCTACCATCTTAGAGCAAGCTCTGTCAACAGAAACACAGGCCACCATTTTTACCAATTCATTGGCTTCTCACTTGACAATCAGCAGCTGTGGAAAGTCTGTGCTGACAACTTAATAATATCTTCAACAAAGATGACCAAATAGCTACACCATATCAAAGAAACATTCAATGGTGGTCATGAGCAAGAAAATCCTGTGACAACTTCATTTCTCCACTGGGCGTGTTATTCAGGTTCTATTATATCTTCGAAGACTTTAGTTAATTATATGTTGGTAAACAATCTCTTGTCCCTCTTTGATATTTAATATTAAAATATATAAATTCTAATTATTCTAGTTTTCTACTGTGTTCTTCATTGACCCTTGTCAATATAGAAAAAGAATTCCAAAGTTGGAGAGAGATAAATTCTCAAATGGGGTTTTGGAATGATTTCAGTCATGTTCATGATAGACTCTTTGCCAATGAAATGTGGGATGTTAATAAACCATATGTATGTTCTCAGCATTAATATACTGTGCCAAACAATTCTCCAAAGTTGGTACACAAATTATACTCTGATCAGGAGTTTGATTTCTCATTATTTCAGTTTGTTCCAAATGCTTCTCTTTGCCTATCTGCTTCTTGGCTTAGTTAACCTGACAAATGTGTAACTGCATCTATTTAAGCTTCATATTTTTTATTTACAGACACACTAATGAGGTCGAATTCCTTTCATGTGCTCATTGGCAATGTGAATTTCATTTTAAGTATTTCTTTTTCAAATTCTTTTCCTATTTTTTTTACATTGCCTTTGCTATTCTGATCCTTACTATTTTATAGGACTTCATGTATTCCATGAGTTACACATTTTATTGATGGTATTTGTTCCAATTACTTTTCCCCCCAGTCTTTGGAGATATAAGAAATAAATAACAAATTGAATTCATAAGGCAGAACACACAACTGTAAAACTTCAAGTTGGAGAAAATATGTGTGAGTGGCCTCAGGTATGCTATATTATTCGCATAGATTGAGAACCTATAACATGGAACAATGTTAATTCCCAATGCTATGTATAAATTCAGTAAAATCCTCAACAAATTGCTGTGAAGTCTATTTTGAAAATTGAAAATGCAATTCCAAATTTCATATGACAATGTGGCAATCTTGGTAAGGATTTTACTCTGATAGACAGGAAGACTAATTCTGAAGCATTTCTGATATATACAGTGTGGTTTTGGCAGGAGTATATCTAAAGAGAGTTATGGATACAATCGACAATTCAGTGGCAGAGCCAGCACCCTTTTCTCAGAACCTTATGTGATACCTGGGTATAACTGATTTTCAATTCTTTAACCCCTGTTTACTTAAAAAATATTTTCCAACAAGCTTTTTTTCCAAATTCTGTGCTTGCATTGGCATCTCATATTACTGCCTCTTTGATTCTACAGTTTTTCCTTAAGTAGAATTCATTTAAGGATGTTTTGAAAAATCCTTTGCATGTGACTGTGATTCACAGCATGGCTTTCCCTTTGAAGCCTACTGCATAATATTTATCCTTACAGGAGTTTTCATGCAGTTTATTTCTTAAATTGCTTCAAGATAGAATCTAACACATCAATGTCCAAACGATTGTATACTACCTCTACTTTTTTTGTAAGTAAATTAATTCTCTCCAAGTCACAACTGTGATAGCTTGTCAAAAATTAAATTTAGTATCTATTCTCAGTGTCATAATTGTGGTGTGGGGTGAGAAAGGGAAGCCATTTCATTTGATTAGCAGTGCTCTAATGAAAAAAAGGCAGCATTTGACAGGCTCTCGTTTTATCGCAGAAAGGCATATTTAACTTCCCACTGTTATTTTATAGAGAATATTATTGTCCATTGACAGAACACAGCAAGAGCCACTGTTAACAACATGCTTACTTTGAAGGCATTGTACAGCTTTTGAGTTTGTTTTAAACGATCAGGCCAGTTTTGCATAGAATTCCCAACAGAAAAAGCTAAAAACTCTTGCAACCATTATCCCCACACACGTTATATTTGATATATTTTTCTTCTGTGCTGATTAATGTAATTAATCTTAAAATAGCTAAAAGTTTTTTTCTGTAATTGAGGACAATATACTGCTAAAATGATATCAAATACATAAGTTCTCTTTTAAGTTTGCTAGATTTTTGCCTGCCAAAATTTCCTTTTACATTTTTCTTTCTTTTCTTTTTTCTTTTTGGTTTTTTGGGACAAGTTTCTCTGTGTAGCTTTGCGCCTTTCCTGGAACTCACTTGGTAGCCCAGACTGGCCTTGAACTCACAGAAATCTGCCTGGCTCTGCCTCCTGAGTGCTGGGATTAAAGGCTTGCGCCACCACCAACTGGCCCTTTTACATTTTTCAATGAGGCTAAAAGAAATTAATAAAGGGTATTTTTTTTCAATGTAATTTTCAACCTTCTGCGAACTAAAATAGGAGATGAACTGTTTTAGAAAGGTGAAGAGAGTTTGGAATAATATTGAAACCTGCATTTTATCAATCACTTCTTAGCTTACAAGTAAAAATCATAATAACCCATGCAGTTATTTTATACTTGGATTCAAAAGCCATGTTAAGAAAGTTGTAGGCTATTGTGGTGGTATCTTTGTGGATTTCTGTAGGCCTCTCTAGTACTTTGCTTCTTCCTATTCTCATGTGGTTTTCATTTATCATGGTCTCCTATTCCTTGTTCTCCCTCTTTGTTCTTGATCCAGCTGGGGTCTCCCGCTCCCCCAAGCTCTCTTTCTCTCGACCCTTGCCCTTCATTTCCCCCACTTATGTCCAGGCTGTTCATGAAGATCTCATCCATTTCTCCGTCATTGGGGGATCCCCGTGTCTTTCTTGGGGATCTGTTTTCCAGGTAGCTTCCCTGGTGATGCGAGTAGCAGTCCAGTCATCCTTGCTCCACCTCTAGTATTCTCCTATGAGTGAGTACATACATGTTTGTCTTTCTGAGTCTGGGTTACCTCACTCAGGATGATTTTTTCTAGATCCATCCATTTACCTGCAAACCTCATGATGTCATTGTTTTTCTCTGCTGAGTAGTATTCCATTGTGTATATATACCACATTTTATTTATCCATTCTTCAGTTGAAGGGCATCTAGGTTGGCAATGGTCGAGAGACAGCCCGAACTGACCCACTTTGGTGATGGGATGGCCAAACACCCTAATTGTTGTGCTAGATACCCCATCCAATGACTGAGAGATCTGGAAGCAGAGATCCACGGCTAGGCCCCGGGTGGAGCTCCAGGAGTCTAATTAGTGAGAAAGAGGAGGGTCTATATGAGCGAGAATTGTTGAGACCAAGGTTGGATAAAGCACAGGGACAAATAGCCAAATGAATGGAAACACATGAACTATGAACCAATGGCTGAGGGGCCCCCAACTGGATCAGGCCCTCTGAATGGGTGAGACAGTTGATTAGCTCGATCTGTTTGGGAGGCATCCAGGCAGTGGGACTGGGTCCAGTGCTCATTGCATGAGTTGGCTGTTTGAAACCTGGGGCTTATGCAGGGTCTCTTGGCTCGGCCTGGGAGGAGGGGAATGGCCCTGCCTGGACTAAGTCTACCAGGTTGATCTCAGTCTTCCAGGGAGGCTTTGCCCTGGAGGAGGTGGAAATGGGGGGTGGGCTGGAGGGAAGGGGAGGGGGGCGGGATGGGGGGAAAAATAAAAAAAAAGAAAGTTGTAGGGACAAAGTTCCAAGCTGAGATATCTCTTTTCTTAGGGCGCTGAGGAACTGAACAAGGCAGAGGTAGTTGTCAGTTCATTTTCCAGGTTGAATTGCAGACAGTGTCTAATCAAACTGATTGTAAAACATCCTAGCCATTTCACTGGAGTTTGAGAACTGCTCCCTGGGAAATATGAACTCTGAACTCCTCTGTTGGCTAACAAGAACTTAAGTCAGTCTTTCCTAGGTTCTGACAGATCTCATGGGCAATCCTGTTTCCTTTCTAAGTTAGCCTCCAGTAATCCCCTTGCACTCCTGTCTCCATCTCAGCATCTATGTCTCAGAGAATACCACTTGCACAAAAAGAATTTTTAAAAGATACATTAGAAAACCCTGTTTCAAATCAAAACTGCCTCAGGGACACACAATTAAAGCCAGAGCGCCCTACTTTTATTTACTAAATAGGTGTAGATGCATCAGAGCGATACTAGTCACTGTAGATCATTTGAGCATCACCGACAGGATTATAATTTGTTTAAGAAAAATAAAAAAGAAGTATAAATCCTATATAGGAATGCACATGTATTATGACACCCATTTGGATATCAGTGTTTACTGTGATGTGAGATCATGGGTGATCATTTCTAAAAATTGGCTATAATATTGTTATTCTGAGAAAATTCTAATTAGAAGAAAAGACAAGTTTACAGCTATTGTCAATGGAAAATAGGCAGTTTCATTAGTACATTTCAAGGATAGATGGTCAATACAAGCAAAGAAGAATACTTACCAAACACTCGAAGTTTTAAGAAAAGAATCCCAAACAACTCATTTACAATATTGTCATATTTTTGTTTAATTATGGAGATAAATAAGGGAGTAAATTTTAACTAGACAAGGTTATATTTGAACTTTAAAATTATGTTTTTTTATCATTATATTTGAACTTTAAAATTATGGTTTTTTATCATTAGAGACCATTGTAGAACTTATTCTAATAAATCAATATCTATAGCTTTTAATCCCAGCTCTCAGGAGGCAAAGGCAGGTATATCTGTGAGATGGAGACCAGCATGGTCTACAGAGTGTGTTCCAGGATAGTCAGGAATACTCAGAGAAACCCTGTCTCAAAAAAAAACCTAAATAAATAAATAACAATAAATTAATAAATAAGTAAGTAAAACAATGTCTACTTATATGGCATTGTAGTTAAATGACATGCAAGATATTAACCTGGATAATTGCTGACCTCTGTCTTTTCATATGCACACTATTCCACATTTGGTATTTAGGCTTTGATTTGAAACTTTCACATATAATACTGTGAGATGATCATGTAGTTCTATAAAAAACATTGCTAATGTGAATCCATCCATTTGCCTTTTCAGGAGTTGAAGTGGCTATCTACTTAAATGTGATTATTGGGGTCTACAAATGCAATTTCTCCTTCACATATCCATCTCTGTATTATGAGCTTTATGTCATGGACACAGAAGTCATATCATGAAGTGCCAAAATATTTAGGTTCATAAAATCCAGGAAGCTATGCTGGTGAAATAGATGGTTCCATGGCTAAAGCACTTGCTGCCCAAATGTAAATACTTGACTTTGATTCTTAGAAACCATGTGAGGCTGGAAGCAATAGTGAATTTCTGTAATTCCACAGCTTCTGCAGTGACATAGGACTCCCAGGCAGAAGAATGCCTGAAAGCTCATGGGCCAATTGGTCTGGCATAAGCAGTGCTGACCAAGAAAAGACCCTGTCACAGAAAATGTGAAGGTGAGGACCTATGCCCAAAGTTCTCTTCTCACTTCAGCACACATGATACGGCACAGGAACATAAACACAACACACACCCACACAGTCACACACAATAAAATAAAGAAGCCTCCTCCTGTGACAGTGCACAGCATCCTACGATCATCTTCCAAGCTGATCTTCTGGCTTCTTTAAATTTTCATTACACGTGTGTGTGTGTGTGTGTGTGTGTGTGTGTGTGTGTGTGTGTGTGTCTAGAGATTAGGACAAATTACGTCTTCTTCCATCATGTGGGTCCTGAGGATCAAAGTGTGTTTTTCATGGGTGGCAGCTACCTTCTGAACCGTCTACCCACTCTCGGATTACTTTTTAATATGATATCCTTTAGCACTTGATTCTCATCAACTTAGCAAGTTCTTGATTTATATTTGACCATTTCTTACTCTGAAAAATTTCTAATAAGTTATCATTTTGTTCAAAATATTACAACTTTTCATGGAGAAATAAACGAAAGCATTTATTTTGAATATAACCTTTTCCCCCAAAATGCTTTGTTGCGAGGCTAAATTTTGCAACTGTTTTAAATATCCATGTGGATGCTTAAAGTTTCATAACTTTTATTGAATTGAACAGCTAGAGAATCTATTGTAGGTAATGCATGTTGTTTTAGATTGATATGGCTTGAACAAATGTAGTGAACCATTCAGGGAGAGTGGATTTCAGATGTATTTTATGTGTTGAATAAAATTCAATGTGCATGAGAATTGAACCATTGAGGGATGTGAAGACTGAATAAAAGAATGAAATAAAATGTTTATTTACTCACAGAGTTGGAAATTAGTCACAGTTACCTGTGATAAACAAGGGATATTGCTTCTTTAACTACTATAAGACAGTGGGGCTGGAGACATGGCTCAACAGTTAAGAGAAAGTGCTGCTCTTGTGGAGGACCTGAGCTTGGGGCCTAGCACCCATGTTGGACAGCTCACAGCTGCCTGTAACTCTAATTCTAGGTGATCTGATATTCCTTTCTGGATTCACAGGGCACTTCACTCATGAGCGCATAGTCATACACAGAACCACATATACATACACATAATAAAAATAAAATAGATCTTAAAACAATAGTGACCATTTCCTTAATCAGTCTTCTAAGCAGACTGTCTTCAGTTGCCATTCAAGTTTTTTTCTCAGACAGCAGCTGAAAGACCCACCAAAAGACCCAGACACAGTTCCCCCAGAAACCTAAAAGAGCTGAGGGAAGAGATATCTTAAAAATAAACAAAACTGAGTCAGTTCCCCCTTCCTGGAGAGGGTGATGTCAGGTGTTTTCAAAAGAACAAAGTCAGGATGTCTGATGGTAACTGATTAACCACGAGATGCCCCTCTCCGGAGATAACATGACCAGACCCCAGAGATGGGTTGTAAAACTCCTGACAGGGCAAACAGATAAGCTAAAATAAGACAAAGTCCAGGCTCGGGAAAAACTGGACCAATCAAGGATGGACCCGTACTAACCCCCTCCCCTCTAAGAAATTTTATCCAATCAAGGATGGACCCATACTAACCCCCTCCCCTCTAAGAAATTTTATGGGTTTTGCCTGTAAAAACTAACTTCCCCAAGAAAGAGCAAGCTCCTCCTGGCCACACTGCTAAGAGTGAGTGCTTTGGATCCAGTTTCCCTGACCAAGGCTTGTAAACAAGATTAAACCTTGCTTTTGCATTCTGTACCTAAAGTCTCTGGTGGCTTCTTTGGGGACTTGATCAGGGCATAACACAGCAGCCCAGCCCACTTGTGTGGTCCTATATGAATTAGAGGTGAATTTTTATGTATATATTACATCTTTCTAAAATTGCCTTAGGTCTTAAACTTTTTAGGTATTAATAGAGTCTCAGGACTCAGGAGTAACTTAGTAGTCAATCCTAAGGTCAAGGAGGGGATTTTTACTGGCACTAGGGACTAGTGGTAAAGTCACTCAGTTATTAGGCACTGTTTATAATTC
Source organism: Peromyscus attwateri (assembly GCA_902168425.1). Taxonomy (NCBI): domain Eukaryota; kingdom Metazoa; phylum Chordata; class Mammalia; order Rodentia; family Cricetidae; genus Peromyscus; species Peromyscus attwateri. The sequence continues at coordinate 41,633 of CABHPP010145062.1, forward strand.
ACCATGTTACTGTGCTTTATGTTACTATTCACCATGTTACTTACATTTAAGCATTTAGAGTTTAACATGTCATTTAACAATAAAATAATTTCACCTTATATTTGCTAAAATGTGCATATTTGTTTGCTGCTTAAACCAATAGGATTCAACTTACATTTATGCAACAAAGTCTTAGAATATATTTATGAATAAAAGACAAAAAAAAGTCTCTGCTTCAGAGACTGTTACATTCTTAAATACCTCAAATGCCATGGATATTTACACCTGAGCAGACTTTCGAATTGTGAAACTGATACATTTGTGCAGTCTTGCTGAATAATTTAAATGTTTCCAGGCATAAACATGAATTATTTTAATCATATATGTATGTATGTATGTATGCATATTTGTTAGGTTAAAACCCACTTTGAAATTATTGATATCTTAATTCACACCTGGACAACAGAAGTACAAATCACGAAAAATGTGCTATCCACTAATATCCACCTCATAGGGTGAGATGTTCAAGTTAGATGACAGATGGATAAACAGACTGATAAGTAGATTTGACCAAGACAGGAACATAGACACACACAAACATGCCACTGAAATTTGATTTGTGCCTTCTGTGCCCCAAAAGCTGATTGTGGAGGTTCACAGCTTAGGAAGTTGGGAACTGTCTCTGTCTGGTAACACTCAGCTGCTCACAGCGGAAGTTCTCGCCTAACACAGCACTTCAGGGCAACTGCAGCTCCATTTCTTCATAGAGTCTGGCCAGTGATGCAATGGGAAGAAATGAAGTAAATACAAACATTTTAAGAAAATGAACATGTTTCACATGTGATTTAGCACCCTCTGGAGGAAAGGAGAAATTACCAGCCTAGAGAATATTGTACAAAAAAACCCCACAGAGTGGATCCTGCTAAAACCATAGCATGGCCCTGTAAATTACTGTATGGGCCAGGGCTTTATGGGTAGAGTGGAAAGATTTTTTTTACACTTTAAATTTTTAATCAGCTATAAAATTCAGTCCTATTTTGTGGAAGTCAAACAAAAATAGTAGACTAGTTGAGCTACCCCAAAATTAAAAAAGCATTTGGAATAAGCCATAATCCATTAAAGCCCCCAAATTCCCAGTTCTGTCATAGCAGCCATGAATAAAAGCTCAATTAGCAAATTTATTGAGTCATTATGGCATTTTGAAATCCTCTTACGGTCAATTGATATTCCATCCTTTCTTTATAACAAGTGTGTTTGACCCACATTTGATGCATCTTAGTCAACATAGTGCTTTCCATTAGCAAAGTTTATTAGCAAATTGAAAAGAGCAAACATAAAAATCAGCCAGCATTTTGATTACTAGCCTGAGATGAATTCTCAGTATAAAATTTCCAGCTGATGATATAATTGTAGAAATCAGTATTGAGGCCTAGAACATGAAACAATGGAGAGAGTTTAAAAGTTACATACAAAGTCACAGGCTCATCTAGTGCTGATATACCTGTAATCCCAATACTCAGGAGGCTACGGCTGGAAGATCATTTCTTTCTTATCTCTTGCATGGTCTACATCCAAAGCCAACATCTTAAGATCTTCATACTTTATATCTTTAAGTAAAATTTATATCACACAAAGCAATTAATTTAAAATTTAAAAGTAATGACCATTAGTATAGTCAAAACATAAGCAAAATTTTTAAGAGGAATTAAAACACTTTCATTACTCCAAAAGAACACCCCGTAGTAGTGGTTCTCAACCTTCCTAAAGCTGTGAACCCCTAATATAAGTTCCTCTTGTTATGGTGACCCAAACAATAACATTATTTTCATTGCTACTCCATAACTGTAATTTTGCTACTCTTATGAATTGTAATGTAAATATTTGTTATGCATGGTACCTGATAGGAAAAGGTGGTTCTATCCCCAAGGGGTCACAACTCATGAATTGAGAACCATTGCACCATAGCCATTTAACAGACACTTAACCTTTCTGTGTTTCAACCTCCTGGTAGCCATCAAACTGTGTACTGTGCCTTTGGATATTCACTATGGAACATTTCTTGCCATTTCATGTGTTGAAATGGATTCTACAATAGCTGTACTATTTTCCAGGCCAGTCAATAATGTACTCATTTCCTCCAATTTTACAACATTTTGTATTTTGCATCTTTTTTTGCTTTGGTGATTCTACTGGATATGAAGTTCTATTTTATTGTATGGTTTACAAAATTGGCATTTCTCTTATAGCTACTGAGGTTGACCTTCCTTGTATTTTCTTTTTCTTTTTCTTTTTTCCTTTGGTTTTGCAACACAGGGTTTCTCTGTGTAGCTTTGTGCCTTTTCTGGAACTCACTCTGTAGCCCAGGCTGGAGTCAGACTCACAGACATCCACCTGCCTCTGCCTCCTGAGTGCTGGGTTTAAAGGTATGCACCATCATTGCCTGGCTTCCTTCCTTGTATTTTCTTGTGGATCCTTTGCCTTTGTTATTAAAAGACTTCCATTCACATCCTTTGTTTATTTTGTTGTTTGCCATGATGATCTGGGGGACGGAACTGCTGGAATGTTAGCTTGATCCTGTACAGCTGCAACATAGCCATTATGAGTTTGTGAGTGCAATAGTCCTGTAATATCCAGAAAATACTGTTTCACTACAGTCCTCCCCAATTCTGGTTCTGACAATCTTCTGTGATGGTCTCTAAACCTCTGGAGAGGTGATGCAGATGTTCCTTTTGTTGCCGAACACCCTATTAACACTTATTCTGTATACTTTGATCTGTTGTGTCTTTCTGTCTTAACCATCATCTACTTTATAAGGAAACTTCTCTGATGAGTTCTCAGTGTATATAGTAGTACAATATTACATAACAGTTTGACACTGTCCACTTAGCCTAGTAATACTAACAGAGTCGACCCTGAGGCTTCTGATATCCTCAACCATGAGTTCTTGGATAGATGGAGTGGGCCTTAATTCCAAACAGAAAGCAGCTGTCTACCCCAATAATGTTCATGCCACTGCTATACCCACAGAGGTAGCTTGGTCATTGTTGTAGTTCATAGACTTCACTACTGGGTAAGAAAGTTGATAACTACCCTTCCCACAACAGCCAACTTGGCATCTTCAGATGCTATGAAAGTTAGTCAGCATAAAGCTAGTCATATCAACACCAATGTGATTTATCCATGTCCTATAATCCAAGTGTCAAAGTGTATGATGTCTTCAACCATCAGGTCTCACCATAACGTTTGGGTTGGCAATCAAGAGCAATTGTCATAGCATACATTGTTGGGGGATCTCCAGGTCACTTCTGACCAATAACTTGAGGGCTGGTATCCCTCAACTGGCACTGGACTTTGTGTTTGGCAACCAGTGGAAGGAGTACTATTTGCTGTATAGGGTAACTTCAAAAAAAATACTTATATATGTAAATATACATTCAGAAAGTCTATAAAATAATAGCTTTTCATATTGCTTTTTCAAACATCCTTAGTGCTAACTATTCTTCCTGCACCCCCTCTTCTGCCTTACTCACCCATCCCTCTTCCTACCTAAAATGTCCCTCTATCATTCCACTATTTCTTTTCATATCACCTGCGTTCTACTATCATCCCTCTCTTAAAAGTGGCTCCAAAACACTCCAGTGGAAATACATTCATCTATAGAAACAAAATTATGAATTTTCAGGTAAATGAATGAAACTGGAAAATATAATGAGTGAGATGACCCTAACTCAGAGTAACAGATATCATCTGTTCTCACTAGTATGTAGAGCCTAAGATCATCCCCCCACCAACTTTCTATACCTGTAGAATGCAGGAGACTGGAGAGAGACTTTTGGTGAGGATTTGATTCTCATACATCAATCACTGTAATAACGAAGGCAGAAAGTACTTTTCAGCTCACTTTCCTTTAATATTTTCTATAAATCCCTAACTCACATTCTACTGCCACAAGGAAATTTTCTATCTCATTGTCTTTTTAGCATCATGGATTACTAAACGTGTTACATTTCACTAATAGTTTTCTATCTGTTTCCTTTATTACAACATGAATGAGTCTTATAGGAACAAATGAATTTTTTTTTTTATTTTGGGAACCCTGAATTCCACAGGTGCCTTTAAGATATAGTTGATATTATACAGAAAATGATAGATTAATGCATGCCTTTGCTAAAATTGTTTCTATTGCTTTTATTTGGAAATAATTCTTCATTTTCAAAGTCACATGAAAGTTCACTGAGGTGCTACATGGCCTTCACCAAGTAATCAGTTCACCATGTATAATTAGTGAAAACGCTATTGAAAACCAGCAGGCAGACATTGGCATACTCTGGTATGCATAGTTTTGTTGTTTAGTTATTTGTAGACTTGCCTAGAAAGCACCACAACCAAGTTGCAGAATTGTTTCTGTACCAGATGTCTCCCTCAAGCTCCTCATTTGTAGTTATTTGATCTCCCTTAATGACACCACAGCATAGTACAACCAGGAAGGAGCTTGCTCACTTTATTGCTTTGCTATTTCAAGAATACTACACCAATGGTGCATGCCATAGGTAGCCTTACATGTGTGGATAATGTTGATCTCAGAAAACAGGGGCTGTTAATCTAAAGTTGTAGTTCGAGGAATGGAACATCTCTCTAAGAAACAGCAGGGATGGTAGAAGTAGCAGCAGAAGAAGGGCAGAGAGGATCCAGGAGTCCCCAAACCACAGGCTATTGCCATTTCCCTTTGTTAACCACCAAAACTACAGGGTTAAACGATTTTGCAGAAAATACCATGCTTTCGATGCAGGGCACAGAGAAATCCATTTCAAATCAATTGAGAAACTTTCTCCCTGCTGGCTAGCTTTTACAGTGACAGAAGGGTTTTCTTCCCAATGTTTTCTCTGTCTACATTTCAAGGACCATTCTAATTATGACCAGTAGAATTCCCTTGCAGCCATGCCTTTTCCTTCATTCATAAGACAAAAGAATCCCTATCTTGAATTTGCAGTAACATGACTAATCAATACAAGCACCCATCCCCACATGTTGTAAACCAGTATTTGGTATTACATAAGTATTAATTCTCCAGGACAATGAATAACTAGTTAATGTGTGTGTGCATGCATGTGCATGCATGAGTGAGTGTGTGTGTATGTATGTGCATGTGTCTGTGAGTGTGTGTGTATGTGTGTGCATGCACTAATGCTATATATGTAGTTTAGAGAGAAGAGACAAAGGAGAGCCTTCACAGAACTACATAATGTGTTGTTAAATTTAGGATCTTACATTTTATCAATTAAAAGGACTACATGTAATTCTTGTTAGTTAATATCACCCACCAGTGCACATCATGCTGGAATGACCTGATTTATATAATAAACATTCTGAGTAGTAGAAATAAAGCTGAAAATGGCACTTTTTCTCTTTTCCATATGTAAATATGTGTGAAATTTTCTCTCAAGTGTACCCTAGAAATAAACTTGCTGATTGATGAGGAATAAGCCTCCTCAATATTATTAGATAGTCCCAAATTACATTATAAAATGATTATTTCTCATTAGTTTCCAAACAAATATATTAAATGCCCCTTCATCTGATAACCAGTTCAATGCTTTGCATCTATATCCTCCAACTTTGTTGATCAATATGATGGCTATGGAATAAATTATTTTTAAATACCCATAATTATCTAATTGCTCCTGTTATACAAATGCCATTTCAGCTCCATTTAATTTACATTTTCATATAATTTTTCCATTTTTCTAATGCATTGACTTTTTGTTAATGATTGGTATTACATTCCATTTGTTATATATCAATCACTTAATGAAGTAATGTGTTAATAAAACAGCATTGCATGTTTAATTTGTCTTTACTTTTTAATAAAATGGTTTTATTTTAATTTTTTTGATGTAGCTACATTAGTTACTCTATTTTCACTTCATGGAGTATGTTTCTAAAATATTTTTTTAAATATCCTTCCTTGATCAGAGACCATGAAAATATTGTCCTGTACTTTTTTCTAAGATTTCACAGTTGTATTTTTTGTCTTAGTGTTTTCATCAATGTGAATTTAATTTTGTGTGCAATATTAATCTGAGACTTCAGAAATGGTATCTTATTTCTATAAAACAAATTCCTAATAACTTGGCATCTTAAAGAATACTCATCAATTCCTGTGCATGGACAGGACCAGTTTATACTGTCTCTAAGGTTCCATAAATTTTAACTAAGTTTCATTGGAACAGACTCCTATGCACCAGTTTTGAGGAAGAAGGAGATTCTAGTCCACTTAGAATCTGGGAAGAATCCAGTGTAACTAGGTTGTCATACTAAGGTCCTCATTTCTTGTAGAGTGTTGTCTGAGAAACTCCTCCTCATTTCTAAGGACCATGAAGGTTCTCTACACATGACCATCTTCATCTTCAAGCTAGCAATGGAGTATCACTGTGGGTCTATGTCTCTGACTATCATGTCTTTCCTGAATTTGAGTATGCCTAAATTCCACTGATATTAGCCAGGGTGTATTAGTGAAATTATTAAGGCCACTCCACGTAGTTAAAAGGAAGATTTATTTAGTGGGTAACTTACAAATGAAGGGATAGGTAGGTCGTGGGGTCTGGGGAAGGTGTATCGCAGTCCAGCGGTGTTCTCTGGAGCTCTGCTCGGTCAACTTCCACCATCCAGGGTCCTGGAACAGAGAGAGCTGGCCCATCTGGATCTCAGGTCTCCAGGGTCCTCCCTTGGCCCCGCCTTGTAGGTGTGACAGTTGCCAAAGCCTCAATGGGGGTCGGAACTTCCAGATTAAAGCTGGAATGGCTACCCACTACATCTCCCCCTTTTTGTCTAAATAAGAAGGTTCTAACCTAATACAAGACTATATACAAAGGAATGGTTATCAAATATTGTCCAGGAATAATGAGGGATAATGACCTAGATAGATGGAACTACAACCAATGCAAACAATATCAAGCAAGAAACACATACTAAAATCCAGAGAAGTCTAGAGCACAGGTAAATGGCATGTTACAAAGATCATTCCAAAAGGTGTCCTATCCTAAAGAACCTGAATCTAATATTTAATATGTTTTATCTAAGATCTTATATATATTAAGTTGTAACTATAACTGCTAGTCTTCAGTCCCATCAAAGACCTGAGAAGGAATATAATGGTACCTGAGAAATGGTAGATGGATGCAAGCAACATTTGTGAATCTTGCAAGAGTAGACCGAGACATCTGGCAGCCTGGACAGTCACCTAATGTTTCTCAGCATTGTTGGTGCATTCAAATTGGCTACAGGCCTAGAGTATCTGACAGACCATTTTTAGAAGCAGGAATTTTGAAAGACCATCTTACCCTGTCTTGGCAGAGTACAGTGGTTGCTTTCCTTGTGTCTCGCTTGTCTAGAAAGGACAGCATTGTATTCATACTGTCAGCAGTCGTGGCAAGGGCAGTTCTTTGCCCAGTAGGCCATTTTGTGCCAAGAAGACAAACTTCCAAATGGAAATGTCTTAGAAGCTCAACATTCTCTCAGGATCAAATTGGTGCAGCCAGGAGCAATTGTGTCTCACGTCAACAGAATTCTAAGTTATTTAAATGCCATTTTCTCTAGGTCTATGAAGTGTTTGAAGATTACCTGTCCATCTGACCTATGTATCTGTAAATCTGGATAACCTAACTAACGTAACTATAGAGATTACAAGCATAGGTAACTATAACTCTATAAGTCTTATCTACCGAAATAACCTAAGGACTAAGGCTTCATGTAAACAAGGTAAACAGTCTATAAGCAAATGTATGGTAAAGAATGATGACTTCAAAATTGTGACAATACACAAGATATTTATAACAGAGGTAGGAATATATAGTGCGATATGCAATATGACAATAATCTTAAATATAATCAATATACCGAATATCCTAAACAGAAGTAGAACGTACATAAAGTATGACAGATATAAATTTACATTTGTATCAATATACAAATATTTCAAACAAGAGTAGAAATATATGTACATTATAACAAATATAGTTCTGTATTTGTATCAATATACAATTATCTTAAACAGGAATATAAAAATAGTTTACATTTGTATCAACATATAAGAATCCATAACAGTGCAAATTATCTAAGGCTGCTATTTTACTAAATTTGTTTACGAGTATATACAATAATCTACCATAATATCTTATACCTATCCATTCTTCTACTATAGGCTACTCAGATTAAAGTCAATTTACTCAGGGTAACTTCTTGACTATACAAGGAACTGATATAATTAATGATATCTTGAAAATATCATTCATTATGTAAGTCAATCTTGTGTGTAATATAGGGAGCAGATGTCACCAAAGCACCTTGGAATTGCATCTAATTCTTGACTTCTTTCAGATTTTTCTCCATGTTTCTTTTGGATCTGACTTAAGGGAGCTGAGAGACACAGAGTTTCAGGCCATATACTCTTTATATCACTTAAAGTGTATTAAAGCATTATCTTTAGAATTTAGGATTTAATTTATAACACAGGCAATCACATCACAAAATATGTGATTCACGTAGTTTTTACTTTAAGTTGAACATGTTCTTCTCTGTATATGTTTCAATGTAATTAGCATAATAGCTAGAAGAGAAGTAAAATATGTATGCTTTATTACTGAATTCTGTTGAACAGTCTTGGATAACTTTTAATAATATGCTTGCCAAACTAAATTCAAAGCAGTAGCTAAATTATGAACAGAGTGATAATCCTATCAATATATAAAAAACAAAAACACAGAACTATTGTGTGGAACATTTAGGCTTCTTGGAAGTCAGGTTTCTGCAGATGACTGAGTTCTCTCTCTCTCTCTCTCTCTCTCTCTCTCTCTCTCTCTCTCTCTCTCTCTCTC